>JAFIRS010004504.1:0-84788 GCA_018342105.1 Gonioctena quinquepunctata
AAATTTTCCATTTTACATCCTATACTGTGTATACGTATATATTTATTGTCATTTTACTTTTCGTACCATTTTATATTTTATATAGCTTGTACCTTATACTTATATTATCAACATTTACATTTATATATTTTTTTTTATCGCACACAGTGACTAGTGCTTATTCCCTTATGAGTGCTCGACACTCGCGAATATATTCCAACGTTAAATTGTAAACATAGGAACTTGTGAGCCTTGTTCAATAAACGTTATTATTATTATTATTAATCCTAATACACTAATTATTTGTCGAAAAATTAAGAAGATACAAAATTGAACGATACTAGATTCATAACTTTTACTCAATTTTATGATCAAAACGAAAGGAATAAATTATTTTGCGAATAAATAATTTTGTGAATAAGTCAAATATAATTATACATTTTTCGATTCCGCAAACATTTCCAAGTAGGTCTACTTAGTTTCGGAAACGAACAGTGCTCACTCAATTTTTCAGATTTATTCCAAATTCTCATCAAATAACTAATTGTTTGGTAAAAAAAAAAACAAAAGTGTGCTATGGAAACAAAACGTTAATTGAATTTGGATTACGTATACTTTTTAACGAACGAAACCAAAAAGGACGAGGTTCTCTAGTCGACGCGTATATTTTTTTTTATTTTTTTATGTATGATCACGCGTAACTTTTTACTGAGACGTCCGATTCCGATAATTCTTTTCTCAGTGGATAGGGTGTACTTCGAAGTTGGTCCCATTTGAATTTAAAAAATGAAATCAACCCCAAAGGGTAGCAAAATGAAGGATATTGATCACTCACCCTCTGAATTCTGGTCCGTTAACCGATTCTATCAGGCATAACTTTGTACTGGGTTCTTCGATTTGGATGATTCTTTTTTTAATAGATAGGGTATACCTTATATCTGGATTTCGGATAGAACTATTCACCCTTACTGGTAGAAAAATAGGGGATAATTAATTTTTCTCTTGTGAACATTGGCACACACATACGTAGTTGACAATGACAGATCGCTACTGACATTATTTTTGTTCCACATCCGTCACAATCATTATATTCTATGAAGGGATGGAATGATATACAAAGTAATGAAATAAACTAACCAGAACAACAAAAATAATTTATATTACAACAAATAGTAAAAGTAGATAATCATTGAATTGTTGAAAATATAAACAGGATGTTCATAATCAGATGTGGAATCAACTGCGACTGAAAGATAAACTTTCGTCACTATCTCCCATCGTCTTGTGGGGTATTCATGTTGAAAAGGGAAACATTCTCAATTAAATATTGATAGAAAGATTTTTCTGTGAATTGAAAAATCCACGATTAAAATGAAGTTATTTTTTGTGAATGTCTAACAGAAAACAACTACTTCACCGGCTAGAGCCACGCTGGACATTGAACTACATCTGATAGATATTCTGAAAAGGCCCTAAATCAAGAGAAAAATTCTGAAATTGAAAATTTGCATTTTCATTCAGATAGTTATTTGATTTTCTATTCCAGTCTTAATTAAGAACTCATAAAGATGAATGAGGCAAAGAAGAATGTTTTCCAAAAGAGAGTACTCACCAGAAATCATTCGTAACATTGACGCAGGAGAGACATCGCATTCACTAGGTCTTCAATACAATTGAGAATGTTTCCCTTTTCAACATAGATAATCATATTATTCAACTGGTCATATTTGAAGTTAGGTGGGTAAGTAAGTATTTTGGAAGTAATCAAAAAACAAGTAGGTAGTAATTAGTAGATTTCAGCCACAAAAAATTGAAAAATAAAAACTTTTTAACAAACAATTAAACCGACAAAATACGGAACTGAAAAGTAAAAAATAAAATAAACCTTCTTAGTCTCAATAACTAAGCTCCTAAACTAATGTAAGTAACTAATTTTGAGTCGGCGCCAAACAAACAATCAACGAAGATCAATAAATTACTTCAAAAAAATTATCAGAATGTCACCGCGCAACTCGATGCCATCATTTTACCCTCACTTAATTCATTTGCTTGTTTGTTTGGCCCCGACTCAAAATTAGTTACTTACATTAGTTTAGGAGCTTAGTTATTGAGACTGAGAAGGTTTATTTTATTTTTCACTTTTCAGTTCCGTATTTCGTCGGTTCAATTTTTTGTTAAAAAGTTTTTATTTATATTTCATTCTAATAATCTGTTAGAAAATCTTTAAATATTGAATTTTCTGATAAATAACTGGCACAAAAAGTTCATAAAATTGGATTTATTCAAAAGTTAAACATGCTTCTCAACATATATATGACGTAGCTTTGATCAGGATATCAAAATCAAAGATGATGTTTCTCGTATTCATCCAGGGCTTTGTAAGCAGTTTCGGCGTCGCTTTTTCTCATCCGACCTGAATCCCTTAGGAAATCCACGAACTGCTCTTCACCATCGGTCTTCAGAAACTCGCCAAGTACTCTTCTAGCCTACAAATTATGAAATTACAAAAAAAATTGGAATACATTCTGCTACCGGTCCAAGACCTACAGAAAACTCAATTGAACAAAAAAATTACGTTTTTATAAAGGGAACACAAAAGTTTTTATTTGGGTACCAGATGAGGTTTCTGATTATAGAGAGTACAGAGGTATAATTGAAGAAAAACTCAAAGGGGAACAAAATCAGGTTGCACTGATTTTTGCCACGCACCATACAGGGGCCAAGAATAAAAAAGATAACTTATTTTGAGATGACACTCTACCTGATACCAAAACAAAACAAAAAGTATCTTCATTAACTGAACACTTGTCCTACTGAAAATATGCTGCAGCTAGTCCACCAGTTATGAATTTGCCAAATTTTTTATTTATTATTATGCGAGAATCTTGTAAGATGAAAGGTTGTGGAGATAATAATTCCCAAAATATTATCCTAATTAACAATAAATGAAAAAAAATTTTCTATATGTATTTTTCTGCTGAAATATCGAAATATCTTTCTTAGGAAAGAACAAGTACACTTACGGATCCATAGTTATTTCTGGAAAGGTTGATTGCGCTTTGTGCACCAATGCCAGGTATATCATCCATTTTCCTATTACCAATAGGCATCTGAGGAAATTCCCTCATCTTTTTCGATGTCTGAAAACATGAAATATTGATGAATCTCCATACAATGTTGTTTTAGATTTGAAGAAAAATATCAACTCGAGTTGATCACTCTGTACAAAAATCACCAGATATTAGAAGTGGATTATTTGTTCCCACTGAACATTTTGTAGTTCATAGATAGAACCATAAAATGTTCAAATATGGTTAATTTTAGACTTGGATATGCTTCAGAAATAGACAATAATTCCTCATTTCCAAATAATCCAATGTACGATATAAAATACCACCATAATTGAATTCTGGACATATGACAACGAAAGATAATCGGATACGATTTTTCATGTGAATATTTTTTTTTATAAGCAAACAACGAAAAACAAATTTTACATGGATTCAACGGCAAATGGATTTCCTATTTTACTGATTTTTGTTTCTAACAGGAGCTTACCTCTCTCTAGCTCACTTTGTTTCACGCGTGCTCATTGTATCATGTTTAACCAATTTAAAATAAAAACTTACTGTAGGCCGACTCATATTTGCAAACAACCCAGCTGGACTGATACTGTAAAACAAAACAGTATTAACGACCAATAGAATGAAAAATGTAATACCTATATGTCACACTTGAATTACAATACATCCAAATAATTTTTCTCAACGTGCAGGAGCGTATTAAAGCGATCCAAAGTTTAAAGGGGCGCCAAAAGCCAAATGCTGTTATCACCAACAAGCTTGTACTGGATTTGAAACTCAGATTATGTTACATTTTTGTTAGACAATTAGGTATGAAGTTGAATATAAGAATACTTGCAGAGCATCACGCAAATATATGGAAATATCTGGGAATCCAGAGCATAAAAAAATCGAAGAAGTTATACCAAACTGAAAACAATTTATATATAAAAAAAATAAAATAAAATGATTAGGAAAAACACTTTGGAATTCCGAAACTCAAAACGGAAACAGAACAGAAATTCAATTAAACTTTTTTTTTTTCACTACTAGCAGCGGAAATTATGATTATAGATATCAGTTTTATCCCGATAAATTTGTACAACTGCCATTAAAAATTACGTTTTTAGTTCACAGGTATGTGAATTAAATCCCTTAGTGATGATAGATTCCACGAGTACAATCTCAAGAAAATTAAATGCATGTTACTTCAAAACCAATATCCCAGTTCGTTGATAAATAAAATTTTATACAACCGCTCTAATTCAAATATAAATACGGGTTCCAGTGAAAGTAATAAAAAATATTTCAGATTGACTTACGTCAAAAATAATATCGGAAACAATAAACAAGGCTCTACAAAATGATAAATCGTCGTTAGCACTATTCAACAACAAATGAAAAAAAATACTTTCTAGAGTGAAGGATGAGTTACCCAAAGAGTCACAGTCAAACGTTATATACAAAATCGATTGCGTGAATTGTGATAGAACATATATTGAACAAACGAAACAATTATTACAAAATAGACTTAAACAACACACAAACGATTGCAGAGATCTATCCAGATCTGCAAGAACTGAACTCTCAGAACACCACCATAACCTAGGTCATCATTTCGATTTCGACAACACAACAGTTTTAGACAACGAACGTAGAAGAATAATTTTAGAAATTATATACATAAATAGTCGCAGAAATACAATCAATAGACGAACAGACATTGAATACCTCAATAGGGTTTACAACAATATAATTGCTCTCTCAATCACTTGAATATAACGGTACGAAAAAAAATCAAAAATTGTGAAATCGGTCGATGATATATATAAACCTTCCTCAATGTATAAAGTATACAGATCCACCCAGTCATTTGTAAATATTAAAAACCATTTCGGTGCTCCCATCTTTTTTTGTTTTATCGATGTTTCACACCTGATTGTTTTAATCACACTTGAATGCCAATTGTTAAGCAGAACTTTCCTTTTTTAAACCATTTTATATATTAGATTATGCTTTTCAACAATAGATCCATTGACGACTTGTAATGCATATCTCGAACACCTTCAACGAACTTTGTACTATTGATTACGCGTAAGGTAGGTCAACGTTCTTTACATACGGAACTATAATTGCATTGTTCCAATGTCGTGAACAAACAACACTTCTTTTATAGCTCTGAAGAAGCGAGAAATATACTCGCGAAACGTTAGCAAAGACGTAGAATAGTTTCATGTGTCTAATGCCATGCAACCCCTCCCTCAAACATAATTAATTTGGACGCAATCATAGAAATAAATTTTAATGAAATGTTATAATAATAATCAGATCACAGTTACCAACTTATGAGGAATTATTTATAAACATTAGCTGCAGAACGTTCATCAGCGCTAACCAACGACAGTGCTATTGAAGTGGCATAGCCAAATAATGCAGGTGCAGAGATAGAACTAGTACTTGTACCAGGAAACATTTTATCAGCAATTGTATTTTTATTTTCAACGGAATCCTCGATATTTCCTGAATTTGCTAACAAAGATGCTGGTGGTAGGTAGGCATCTTCCCACAGGTATTTATTCCAACTGGTTGAACAGTACATTTGTTGTTAAAATAATTAAGGAAAAACCGACGATGAGTTATGGAAGTTGGGCATAATGCGGTATAGATTCATGTAGTTTCCAACGATGCAAAAATTTCGTTAAAATGTTGGTTTTGGTGTCCTAAATATGAATTAGCAATGAGTTGTTCTTCAATATCATCCACGCCCAATTTGCAGAGTTCTTCACGACGGCTCGCTCCGAATAATCAAAAAATGGTTGTTACTTTTATCATAAGATATTCGGTATCAGGAGCCTCATTCAAAAATCTGTCAAATTGTTCTCTTTTCAGAATTTTCCATTTTTTCGGCCGGTGTCTGACACTCTTTTGTTTCAAAAATGTATTAATTTATTGTAAGTGCTTAGAACCACGTTTTCTTGATTTTCAATCCAAACAATTCATGTTACACTTTACATATTTCGTTGCTTCCCTCAGTCCTGGAGGGGTACAAACAATGTACATTTTTCACCCAGTTTGAGGAAATCAACATTTTCAAATGAAAATGACAATTCAAATCATTCATTTGTTTTTGCTTGATAGATATGCCCACTTCTGGACATGACTTGATGATTTTAACAAACATTTATCATATTTTAGTTTCCATAATAAATATGTGGATGTTTTTGGGGAGTGAGTATCGATAAATAGTAATTTCTGTAGTGAAAAAAATAATATATACACCATGCTTGAGGAAACTGTTATAGCACACACCCCTTAAATTGGATCTTTGGCTATGATAGTATCCATCTCAACCTTGGTCTATAATATACGATTTTTAGTCCAGAAACTTTAAAATTCAAAGAGAGGATTTATTATACAGTCAAGAAATGGATTATGGCAAGAAAGGGTATTGAAGCTAAAGGGGAATATTCTGAAAAACATACAATCATTGATTTGTTGAAAATATGTTTCCCTTTTCAGTAAAATCATATTCTTAAAAAAAAGTTTTTCAGACTAAATTTTCACATCCACGACCGGTTATATACTATATTATTTATACATTCTATTCAACCATATATATACAATGGTGCTCGCGTAATCCGCAGTGCACTAAACCATTTTCAGTTTCAGCGTCAATTCCTATTGTTGGTCGAGTGTGCCGGCTGAAAAAGCAGGGACAGGCTGAAACGCTGAAACGGAATACGTAATGGAATGGCTCGGGGCGGAAACGTTGCCAAGCAACAAATAGTACAAGATCCTGTTTCCAACATGGCCGCCAGGATCAATAAGTCAAGTCCTTGGAGAACGCGATCCACGGACGGTGTAACGTTACTTTCACTTACAGGATGGTTTAAATTCTCGGTGCTATTCAAATCCAACTCTATGCAAATGAATGTACAATATGAGAAATATATTAAAATTTGATTTCAAAGTAAAATTTAATGTATTTTTTAGAGTAAATTGTTTGTAATGGAACTGAGTTGCTTGTAATATTATCTTGATTATAACCATCCATATTTCAAAAACGATGGAATCAATATATACAAGGTGTCCCGTAAAGACCACGTCAAACTTGAGGAGATTCTAGATCGAAGGGTACCCTACCTGTCATGAAAAAATCCCCATTATAAAAGTCTTACCGTTTTCAAGATATGTTTTTTAATAGAAACACTGAATTTTTGCCCCTCTCAGTAGTTTTATCTGTACTGTTGGTACATTTTTACACTTTTTCAATTCATTTTTTCAGTAAAATATTGTTGAATAATTATTCTAACTTCTGCATTGAAAAAATACTCCGAACATTCTAGAGAGGGGGCTCTGAGAAATGTTTTTATTAGAAAATTTTGTTTTCATGAAGTTCAGCCCATCGATGCACTGTATACTGTACTTCAATTCAATTCAATTCAATTCAATTTTTATTTAATCCATAGAGCTGTGAGGCTATCGGACAAGTCAGATATAAACAAGGTTTACATAAAGTGTATAAGATAAGATATAAAAATATAAAAATAAAGTGTATGAGATAAGATATAAAATATAGACAGACAAAACATTTTATCTAAAACTATCAAAAAATTCATTAATGTTATAGGGGCAGAGGGCGAGGAGAAGTCTTTTATCTCTTTTGAATGTGTGCACTCTTTCTATCAATTTTAGTTCTTCAGGAAGAACGTTATATAATCTTAGTCCCAGTATATCTGCAGATTTCGTTAAAAGTTGTTATATGAACATTGGGTAGATGGAAATTTTTTTTGATCTTGTATATGACATTAGTGAGTTATTCTTAACCAGAGTTTTGGTTGCTTGTGTAATATGTTAAAAGTTCCAATATATGTAGGCCATAGAGAGGAAGAATTTTAAATTGTTTGAATAGATCCCTGCATGAGGTACCATTGGGAACATTAGCAAGGCATCGCATAATCCTCTTTTGCACCAGAAAAACCTCATTAACTGCAGAAGAACTACCCCAGATGGTTATTCCGTATGTTAATCTGGATTGGATTTCCCCGAAATAGAAGAGCCGGAGTCCCTGTATGTCAATTATAGATTTGAGAGATCTTAGTTGAAAACATTTAATACTCAGTGTATTGGCTAAAATTTTACAGTGAGTATTGAAGGATACATTCTGATCAAGTCTAATACCTAGAAAAGTAGAGCATTCCACCTTGTCTATAATTTGATCATCTATAGTTATTTCTACTGCTGGGTTATTTTATTCTGTCTGGTGTGAAAATTTATATGATTTGTTTTAGTACTATTCAGAAAAAGAGAATTATCGTATAACCACTTACGAAGTGACTGAAAAGTAGTGTTAATGTTGTTTTGAATTTGTACCTCAGATTTGCCTGTGAATAATAACGTGGAATCATCTGCATACAAACAGGTAAATGCATTCGGGAGGATTAGAGGTAATTCATTGATGTAAAGTGTAAACAAAATAGGGCCCAATACTGAGCCCTGAGGAACTCCTATTCCTATCGGAAGTTCACTAGAAGTAAATACCAATTTTTCATTGTTCGCCACGTGATTTATCTTGATTTTCTGAAGACGTCCCTTGAGATATGACGAAAACCATTCATGAAGTTTGCCCGATTCCGTATCTGAATAATTTATCCAATAAAATGTCATGTTGAACACAATCAAAGGCACGGCTGAGATCACAGAATACACCAACCGCGCCTTCGCCTTCTTCCAGGGAGAGTAAAATTTTTTCGTAAAAACTGTGAATAGCTGTAATTGTAGAATGTTCAGTACGGAAACCGTGCTGGTTCTCAGCAATTGCCTTATTTTTTTCCATGAAATTCAGTAGTTGTTCTAATATCGCATATTCGAAAATTTTCGAAATGATGGGTGTAATAGTGATTGGACGGTAATTTTCCAAATTTTGTGGATTTCCTTTTTTCAAAATGGGCGAAACAAGCGCGGCTTTCATTCTGGATGGAAATATTCCTGTTTGAAATGATAAATTAATGAGGTAAGTTACAGGTTTTATAATCGTATTTGCAATTTTTTTAATTATGAACCCTGAAATTTCATCTGGGCCACATGTATGTTTATTTTTTAGTTTATGTTTTATAATAAAGAGCACCTGCTCTTCCGATATATGGGAAATGAACATACTGTTGACCAGACTTTTATTTGTCATAGTTGATGTTTCACCTGTCAGCAAAGGCTTCTTTATTTTTTTTATAGTTTCATGTGGAGCATTCACAAAAAAATCGTTAAAAATTTCGGAAATTTCCGCGGGATTAGAAATACTATCATTTTCCTGTTTTATTGTAATGTTTCTGTTTTGCTCTTCTTTTTCCTGTCTGCCTAGTTTTGAAATAAGGTTCCAGGCAGTTTTATTTACATTATTAGATTTCAGTAGTATGTCAGAGTAATAATTAGATTTGGTAGTATTTATTAACATATTGTGCCTTTTTCTTGCATTTTTGTACTGCTCTTTTAGAATAGGATAATTCCTTTGAAGATAAAATAGTTTTTTCAAATTTTCACTGGATTCTCTCACAGTGTCATTCACCCATTCATTGGTATTTGCTTTAGAAAATGATGAAGATTTCATGGGACAGGCTTGATTCAGGTGAAACATCAAAGTATCGTGGAAATTATTGAATTTTTGTTCATAGTCGATGGCTGTATAGGTCTGTTCCCAATTTTCATTTTCAAGGGACGTCGTCAGATTGTTGATATTAGTATCATTTAGGATCTTCTTTAATAGAAATTTTTTGGTTCACTGACTTCGTTCACCCAGTGCAAAAGAGGACCGTGCGATGGTCAGATATATTATTGTCATGGACATACCACTTTCCAATACTGGGAAGGTTGGTGTATACTTGATCCAGTATTGATTCGGTGGTTGAATTTATACGGTTGGGACTTCGATCCTGGGTTTGAGGTTATAAGATGTGAGTAATCGTAAAAAGTTATCGTTTTCGTTGGCAGTCATTGAATTAATATTGAAATCCCCGTCCAGCACTATTGGAATCTTTGGGTCAAAAAGATTATTCAAAATTATATTTATGTTTTGCATGAATACTTGAAAGTTGCCGGATGGAGACCGGTAGCAAGAAAGAATAATCACCGTTTCATTCGACTTGGTTTCCCATATTAGTCCAGCGATTTCAATATCTTTATCGATACAGTACGTCCTGAGATCAATCGGTTTAACGTTCAATTCTTGTTTATGCCATATACTTACCCCCGCCCCTGTACCTATTTCTACAATAATAATTACAAAGGATATATCCAGGGAATAAAAAGCTTCTACACTTTCAGAACAACACCAGGTTTCTGTCAAACAAATAAATTTCAAGTCATCATTGATATAATCAGAGATAATGTTGTCTAATTTAATTTGAGATAAAGTCTGAATGTTCAGCAAAAGTAGATCACAACCAGAAGAAGACTCTACGAGTGTTTTGTTGTTGAGTTGGGAAATTGAAAAAACGTTGGATGCGAGCATCACTCGGCCATTTGTTTGGATCCATAGCCGCTTTAAAATTTTTTGCCAAGAATACCAACCTTGAATGATGAATATTCGTCAGGATATTTCGACCGAAGTGCTGAACATTGCGCTTCAGGAAAATTAAGTTTCACAAATTCTTTCAAATCCTCAGCACTCATGGAAGGATCCACTCTCGAGACGTGTATATCGATTAATTTTGGTACCCCTTTCATGTGTCTGCCATTCACTTGGATTGAAGTGTTGTTACCAATAACAACCTGTCTCCTGGGTTTCCTTCTTTGGATTGTTTTCCACTCTTCACTTTCGCCAGGTTTCGGTTTCCTCTCATCACTGGCTAATTTAATGTATTCCCGGCACTTATTTTCAGAATCAATTTCGATCAGGCACTTGATAGTTGTTTATTTGTTATTATAGTATTTTGGAAGATCCGGCAACACTGTCCGAATATGTAGGTTTACTCGATGTGCTCGATGTCGCAGCTGTTTGTTTTTGTAGCCAAGTTGTTATCTTCCTTTGTGGGATCGTTTTTTCGTTCGAGGTGGCAGGTTTTATTGGGATTGCCGTTTTTCAACTGTCTCATATGAGTCAGTTGGTCCGTTAGCAGATTAATTTTATCACGTAGTTCGTTAATAATAATGTCTTTTTGTTTTATAACATAGTTAAAGATCTGGAAATCAACATTACCATTATTGGAGTTAGAGATGTTTTCCATGGCGTCGAAGAATGCTTGATCACTATCACTTTCGAGGTTAAGTACCTCGGATTGTTCGCAGCAGATTATATTCTCTTCACTAACAAATTTGACGTAGTTAGAATATTTTGCACAACTATTATGGAAGGTGCATTTGCACTGCATACACTTTACACCAACCACTACATTTCTTTTACATTTTTTACACTTATTTTGGAGAGAGTTCTCTCCGCTGATTGTGTTACTTCCTGCCATCTTGACTGAAAACTTACTGTATACGCAAAGGAGGTCGCTATTTTGCACATATTCTTTAATGATTGTAAATGATTTTAATGCCATTAAAGATATTGGTAACCTAAAATGAGTAACTAAATAAAAACCGTCAAATTATACTTTGCCAGGAAAGGTTCAATTTTTTATAAAAATAACCATAAAATAGACAATTTATTGATGTGCAACAATAGCCAAGTACATTTTGTTTTTATTTTTTCAATGTAGAAGTTAGAATAATCATTCAACAATATTGTCCTGAAAAAATGAATTAGAAAAGTGTGAAATCGTACAAATAGCACAAAAAAACCTAGTGATAGGGGCAAAATTCAGTGTAAAAAAAAACTCGAAAACGGAAAAACTTTTATAGTGGGGATTTTTTCATAGCAGCATTAAGGGACACCCTGATATATATATATATATATATATATATATATATATATAGATGATCGAGTATAGTCAAGAATGAAGATTAAGACAAGAACTATATAAAAAAACTGATAATTTTATCCGATTGTTTTGGAAACGGGATGGATAGGGTTCCTGAAACGTCAAAGTACATTTTTCTATAGTTATTCTAATCCCAATTGGAACGGCAATAGAAATAAGAGCACTACGAGGAGTGTTCATATGCACTGCCCGGCAAATGGGAAATCATAAAAAAGTTCAGTCGTGTGGAAGAGAATTCCTTCTCGAAACTTTCAAAATAAATAGACACGAATAGTCCAATTAAATACGCCATTAAATCGAAATTTGAAAGTGTTCCCTGAGTTTCTTATGTAAGCCTGTTTGTAAAACATAAAGAAAGTGTTGTTTCAATATATTTCAAAAACAGTGACAGTTAGAAAAAAAACTTTCTAATGAAAATTTTAGAGCATAATTTTACATGAAAATGGTTCCAATAATTTGTCTGCTACTCTCAAAATAGAAGTAAGTGAGGATTTAAATTATGGCGGTACCATTTTGGAAAATAATAACAAGCAAACAATTAATGAATTTAGATTTTTTTTATCTACTCTGAAATCTGAAATATATTTTATTTTTAATTGTTAATAAAAAAGTTACTCGATTTTAATGAATGAATAACGTTAAAAAATCAAAATAATGAATTGAATAGTGCTTTTTTTTAACGTTATTTATTCATTAAGAAATTACATTACAGTACATCCAACAAGAGTTCAAGATTAATTATTTTTGTGTTTGTTATAAAAAAAATTATTTATTTTATCTTCGGACGTTACGGAGGGTTGAATACTCATAGTTTCAAGATGCTTCAAACGAACCTATTTAAAAAAAAATTAACTTTTCATTCATTTTTTGTAGCTTTTAACTCTCAATTGAATTCGTTAATTTAAGTTTGGGTTCAGGAAAAATCTGGGAACACTGCTATTTATACGGTAGTCAAAAACATTAGAATCTTTCTATAACTCATGAAAAACAAGTTTTTTATTGGGTGGATTATTCCAAAGCCATATCGCAGTGTAATACCTGAAGAAGTATTTCAGCTGATCTTTAGTGGCAATCAGTTGTTTAACCTACATGATGAAAATATATAAAATTTTATTATTCTCACCTCAACAACAGAAATGGTCCAACCAGCTACTGATACAATTATGAACACAAGATACGCACAGCATAAATTAAATATGAGTTATCATTTTCCCCACTTATTTCCTGACTTATGAGATTCGTTTTTAGTACGAAAGCTGGTTCATTCAGGGTATTTCCTTTGTTGTACACTTCTCAAAAATTCCAGGAAGTTGATCATTACATATATGGGACAAACTTACTTTTTGAAAGCCGTATTCGAGATCATCGAGGGTAAGTAAACTACTCCATAATAGGGTTCAGCAGGTCTGAAGAGTACCACCGAAATTTGGGCAATATTAAATGGATGCTGGTGGAATATTAACCGAGAAATTTTCAGAAGTACATCATTTCAACCTATTTTAAATTATCATTATTCCATATTAAAGATATTTTATCCGATAGGAACATAGTGAAGAGGAATCATTAGAGAGAAGTTTGTATTATTCACTATTGATTTATGTTGTCATATTTCCTGAAGAGAAATTTCCAATTACATATTGATAAAATAATAAAAATCACAATAGTATATACAGAAATAGATAGAGATGAGACAATAAGAAAGAACAAATATATATGTGATTTTGAAAAATCAACGTTAAGCCTGTATAACAATCATTCTCTAAATAAAATTAATCATAGACGCTCATGTAAAAAGTTTCGAAAAACACGAATATGTCTTTGCTCGGATAAAAAAATGGAGGATTTTTTCGAATTTATCATATCGAAAATTTTCATATTTACCTGTAAGTCCGAGCAATTATTATCGCTTTAAATATGCTTTAAACTACAAAACGCATATATAAAGGTACCCAGAAAACATTTTCGAGTCAAATTTCATTTACAGCAGTTCTCATTCATTTTTGAAAATCAGCAAATTTTGAAGCTACTACATAAACGAGCGAGCGAGCAGCCAATAGGCGTAATTGGGTTGATTGTGACGTTAAACGGCAATGTTGCCAAGTTTCTTAAACTGTAAATGTCAGAACTAGAACACTATTCGCAATGTCAAGCGACGATTTCGTCCATCAAAACGATTGCTGATAAAGAGAAAGCCAATCCTTTATTCTTGTTATGGAGGCGCGGCTTATTTGAAAATATGGCAACGTTGCAAAATTGATTGAAGCTGTCAACTGTGGGATTGGTTGATAAGGTGATTACATCACAACATTTTGCAGTGGCGCTAGAAAGAAGCCATTTGAATTTTGTCGACTTTTTTTTCAAGTTTCAGAAAATTAAAAAATAATAAAAAAATTACCAACAGTCTTTTCACAAGCTGTAGAATCAATCAAAAATATTTCGGTAAAATTTCGTGTCCTCGCCCATTGTCGATTTGGTATAGATTTGTAGTGGAAAAAACGAAAATTAAGAAACCAAAGAGTCCGTCTTGACTAGCAGATCACGAACATGTATACACTGTATGTTTATCTGGAATAATCGCGACTTGAGAGTGAGAAAGGTGACCAAAGTGAACAATTTTCGAGAATTGAACGAATCCATAGACGCTTTATGAAATATCTCTCTTTCAAAGAAGATGGTGCGTACCCTGCTACAGGAATATGTAATACCGCTTTACTAGAGACACATAACTTTACGTATCTTGCAAGTAGAAGGAATACATCTGCTCTGATTTTTCTTTATAAGGTGATCCATGGCCAAATCAACTGTAGTGCTATTTTGAGTATGCTGAATTTTCATGTTCCAAGAGTAAATTCAAGACATAACACTCTATTTCACCTCGAATTCTATAGAACAAATGTACAGAAAAATTCACCCTTATTCAGAATTTGCAACAACTTCAATGCTGTCAATGAAAGTTGTGACATTGACATTGAAAAAAATCAGTTTTTGATATTAATTTTCCTTTTATCTAGTTTTTGTATCATGTCTCATTTCTACACTATTGTTGTATCTTTACTGATTCTCAAATTATTTATGTTTTTTTGTTTTTGTACCTGTGATTTTTCCACCCTGTAAATAGATTTCTGTTGAATGGTGTACAATAAAAAAAAAATAACAAAACACGTCGCCATCTTGGAGCCGCCATCTTTAATTCATGAATTTTGACAAAAACATCATGAAGTCCGATCCCAAAAAACCCACACACAATGGAATCGTGCTATAATCACAAAACTCGTCGCCATCTTAGAGCCGTCATCTTGAAATCGTGTATTTGAAAAATCATGATCTCCGACCCCAAAAACCCCAACATTCCAATTTTTATTGGAATCGGACTATAACCGCAAAACTCATCGCCATATTGGGGCCGCCCTCTTTAGTTTATGAAATTTGACAAAAAAATCGTGATCTCTGCCCCCGAAAACCCCCACATACCAATTTTGAATACAATCGAACCATAATCACAAAAATAGTCCGCCATATTGGAGCCACCATTTTGTTTTTTCTCTAGTAAAAATGCCATAATGCATTGTCACCGAAATTATCAACACCTGCCAAATTTCAGCTTAATCGAACAACGGGAAGTGAGTCAAATTTAACTTATAAGATTTGAATACAAACCCTCAGACAGACATCGGGGCAGTTATTCAGATATTCAGTAATGTTTGTGCAGTGATGTAGCAGCAACAACTGGTCTAGATATAATTTCCTCAATTAATTTTCCCATACAAAATTTGAATTTGGACCAATATTCTGCTCAGGATGGAATGAATACTCTTTATAATATCTACGCCATATCTAATCATAGCGGCAGCATTTCCAATGGACACTATACTGCATATTGCAAACACCCTTATTCTAATTGTTGGCACCTCTTCGATGACTGCCGTGTATTTTCCAAGATTGATTATCTTAGCTCCCAGGGAGCATGTGTCCTTTTCTATGAGAAAGTTGATGATCTGATTTCTGATGGTGTTGTGGGTTTTTCCGGGTTTTCCTCCAACTGAAACAGCAAATGCGCCATCACTTCGAGTCCCGGGCTTCAATCAAGATTTTCATCTTGATATTATTTTATATTCGAAACTTTTCTTTTGTATTTTTTAATTCTGAATAAAGTATTTGTTCATCATTTCTTCAATACTTCGAAATCGAAAAGACGAGTATACTTGTGTTTATGTTTGAACGTCTGAATAAGGACATGAAAACAAAATATCCAATTTGGACTGTTTCTGGCCAAATGGAAATGATTCACCGTCACCAAGTCGAGGTGACGAATCCGCGGCAGATGAAGAATCATTTATACTCTGTCTCCTAATGTGAGAGAGTGATAAAATGTAAATTTGCAATGACAGAACCCATTAAACTGGGTGGACAACTCAGAGGTTGTATTGTAAACCAGCAATGATGTTTCTTGGCATGTTTTTTGGGTAACCTTCCACAGTCTAGAAATGAAAATATAATCAGGAAAATCAAAAACTATATAGAGAAGGATATTTTGAATTTTGACTATTTCTTTATAGGCATATTCAGGGAACGAAGAGTTACTGACAAATCGAATCATTTTTCTATAGGAAATATAATTTGGTGAACGCAGTAACTTATCGGGGTGAACTAATTAGTTTGCCCTTTCTACACTTGTATAGATTTTCCTGATTGTATTTACATTTTCAGACTGTGGATGGTTACCTGAAAAACATGTCAAGAAACGTTGTTCCTCCACAAAAAACCACATTCATTCAATACAATGATGGTTTCAAAAAAATGCCTATTTCAGTTATTCAAGACGTACGTACACACCTCGTATCGGCCCTAAATTAGGGTCACCTTAATTTGCATAACAATAAAAAGAGGGGTTTTGTGAATGAAATTTATGTGACAGAGGCGTAACTACAGGTAGTTTATTAGAATAATGATAATAATAATAATTATACATGATTATAATTATAGAGATAGACAGATAATTGAGATATTTATTATTCTATTATTAAGTAGATAAAAACTTATATAAAAGTAATGATATGAAAATAGATAAATTGGAATGAATATTAATATTAATAAAAAATCTACTATTTACAATACAACTCAATTTTTAAATTTTAGCCATCATATTACGGGTAGACCGATGAACTATCGTCGTTGGGGTCCAGATAAATAATAAGGGGCTCTACATTTTCTAGCATGTTATCAGCTCCCCACATTCTTTCTTCTATTCCAATCACCTGTTCGACGCACTTACTCCATTTTTTGCAATCCAATGTCTTTATTCCCTCTTGCAAGATGTTTTCAACCTCTCTTATATCAAAAGTAGTGTTATGCCTTGCTGGGGTTTAATTCACAGTGATATGGCGGAAGGTGAAGTACCGTTATATTCCGTTTAGAAGCGATTTCGTCGACAGAAATTTCGTACAAAGAGGTTTATTAAACTTTACAATCTCCAGTATCTCCTTTTTCAGCATATCTTTGTGAAATTGATTCTTATTTAGAGTAAGCCAATGAATAGTGAATAGTGTCATTGTTTTTCCAAGAAGACGTTGGTATTTTTTTGGATTTTCTTGAGTGGTAGCTGGCATTATCCATGACACTAACAGACTCAGGAGGAATGCTGGAAGTATTCTTCAAAAACATCAGCGTTCATGTCTTCATGATAGTCTCCAGTCCGTTTTGATTGAAATGCTAGTAAGCCACCATCGACAAATCCATTTTTGCTACCCATGTGGGTAATTAATAATCTTTTACCTTTTCCCGAGGGTCCTTTCATTCCAGTGGACCATCCTTCCATAAAAGTTTGTCTCGCGCATTTTATATTTTTATCCTGCCATATTTTACCAACGGTATATCCTTCATTTAACTAAGAACATTTCAAATTGAGGCACAGGTAGGTGAACTACCTGTGCCTCAACCTAAGATTATAATCGTTTTCTTAGAAAAACCCTCTTTTTGTGAAAGAAATCCGACTATATTATCATCTCTCATTGCAGGGACGGGTTTATATCTATAATTAAAAAAACTTTTGAAGTAAGGAAAAGATAATCAGATAGGTGATTGTAAATTTATTATTTTGTTGTACCTGGAACAGGAAATTACAGAGCATACTTGAGCGTTGTCCATTGTTAAGGGCTAATCATATCAATAGTAACTAAGCTGGTACGAAATATCTTTGAACCAAGCTTTATTGGTTATATTTGGACCAATAGATAGCTAGAAAAATGGTTAAATTAGGAAAGTTGTAGCATTTTTTTCTGAATGTGAATAGAAAAATAATTGAACGTCGCATTCCTATCTTAGTTTTTCATAAGCTATCCAAGATCATCAACTTAACCTCGTATGCCTTGGAATAAGGCGAAGACTACTCGGTTCTACAGTTCAGTAATTATTTATTACTCTCTCACATTAGGAAACATAGTTATAGGTACTGCTTTCCAGCCATTTTTTATTTTTTCTATACATATTTTTTTTGACTTGAATAAGACAATTTTCTTCTCGTCTGAAATATATTTCACGTTTTATCTATAAGTTCATCGTTACACTTTGTTTTTTATTTTATTTTGCTTTGCTTGAAAAGCACACACCTTTTTTTTAGAAATTGGTAAACACACTTTTACCGTTAAAGTTAAGCACGAGATTAATACACAAGAAAAAGGTACAATTTCAATGAAAACTGCAACCCTTATGAGTTGAAACCAGAGTTAAAAGTCAAATTGAAAATTTACTTGAACAAAATATAATTCAACCATCAACAAGTCCGTGGAACAGTATGGCTTGTACCGAAAAAACTTGATTCAAGCGGGAAACGAAAGTTTCGCATGGCAATTGACTTTAAAAATCTGAAAGAGATTACAGTGGGAGACAAATATCAATTTACTCATCTAAATGAACTTTTAGGTCAGTTAGCAAAATGCAAATATTTTACAACTTAAGATCTCGCGTCCGGTTTTCACCAAATCGAGATAAAAAAAAATCCAAAAACGGCTTTTAGTGTTGATAATGGGCACAACCATTGTTCATAGTCTCTATGAACAATGGCACTACGAATATTCGAGAATGACTTTAGGTTTAAAAATGCTCCGAGTACTTTTTGTAGGGTGATGTTTAACGTATTAACAGGTAAGTTTATAGGGAGAAATGTGTGTGACGAACATGGATAATTTAATAAGATTAGAAAAGGTATTTGAAAGATTAAATCAATATAAGTTCAAGCTTCAACCTTGTTAATGTGAATTTTTAAGGGAGTAGGTACATTATTTAGGTCGATCCCAGGAAGAAAGTCTCAAGTTTTACCTGTCAGTTAAAAAAACATCAGGCTCGCCGTAAAAAAGTAACTTTTAGTCCTAATTACACGATTTACTATTCCGATCTGATACCGTTTTTTTTGGGGAAAACTATTGAGATGTTCAACGAACGTTCTTCATATCGTGAATAAGGCTGTTTTGCAATTCATGAGAGATTCCTTCCCCAAACACTCTAAAATCGCCGGAGTTTCACTCAAAACGACGCAACCACTTTCATGAATGTTCAATGGGGAATTCTATGCATTTTTTATGGTGTTATTGGTAATGGCCATTACTTCCGTGTACACCCCTTCGATAGGGGTTGATGGATTGAAATCCAATTACGAGAACGTTTTCCTTGCATTACATTTTCGAATCGAATTATGTTCTATTCGTGTACATCCTAGTTATATTCAATTAACAATTGACAGAGATTCCAGGAAATGATTATCAATCAAGGTTATGCTCATAGTGTGTTAGCAAAAATAAGATAACATATCTGCACTCATGTGAAAAGTAAATATAGTCAAATGAAGTAAGCCATGAAAAATTAATCATTTTGGAACCCCGTTGAACTGGATGAATTTTAATGAAGTTTTTAGCATCGGGTTTTTAGTACGAGTACCAAAAATTTTTCGAAATTATATTAATAATTAATATTCACAATATTAATAATAATGATGATAACAGGCGAATTTACAAAATATTTACGTTGTTTTAGAACAAAAAGGTGATATGAAAATTGGTCTTGAAATAGAAGGGTGAAGACAGTACTTACTTGGATTTATTGGAGTTATAGAGAAATGTGTCTGTAATAAATTATTGCCGTTTTTGGCGAGACACAATATAATCAGCAGCTATCAATATGGGTATTGCCCTGGAAAGTCGACGGAGGGCTCAGCTGCAACTTTCCTGGAGCATATTTATAATGGACAAAGGTAAATTTGTAGCTGCCTGCGCTTTTCTTTGATTCAATCATAGATTCAGATATACTCGCTAACAAATAATATGCCATAGGGTCTTTTCAGAATATCTAACAGATATAGTTCAATGTCCAGCCTGGCTTTAGCCGGGGAAGTAGTTGTTTTCTGTTAGACGTTCACAAAAAAATAACTTCATTTATCATGGATTTTTCAATTCACAGAAAAATCTTTCTAGTCAATATTCAATTGAGAATGTTTCCCTTTTCAACATGCCATAGGTGTTAGCGGGAAATGTCTTGCATGGGTAATATAGTATATGAAGATGATGAAAGTATATGTGAAATGGGATTATACGAACTCTGATATATTCAACGTAGACATTGGAGTTACACAGGGCTCTGTTTTGGGACCGCTTATTTTTCTAATTTATATCAATTATTTACCACAACATAAAGGTACTAAGTCAATGTCACTTTTAGCTGACGACACTTCCATTTCAGAAGAAGCTGATAGTCCTGCGGAACTTCAGTCGAAACTGAACACAATAGGTCACAAATTAACAACATGGTGTCGCACAATTGAACTTATAGTTAATGCCGAAGTACTTTCATACAATGTGCTTTTGTGGGGAGAAGGAATGAACATTAATAGAGCTTTCATATCTCAAAAAAGGATCATACTCATGTTGTATGGCTTTCGTCACACAGATTCCTGTAGACCCATTTTTACAGAAAATAAAATTTTAACGATTACCATCTATATACATTTATAATTGTTTGCTCTTTGTAAAAAATCGGGAGTCTGAGTACAAAACTAATTCAATGTGTCACAATTACCTAAAAAGAAACGGAAATCTAATTAAGCTGCAACAACATCGTACGAGATTGTTCCGAAAATCACCCTCTCCATCAGGTTCGAGAATATTCAATTGCCTGCCTTCAAATGTAAAACTCATCTCATCAATACCTACTTTCAAAAGGAAGGTTAAAGAGTTTAGAGGGATGTTTTTACTCTATCAATGAATATTCTGAGTATACTTCGAAATAACTGGTTCAATTATTGTAATGCTTGTTAGTTTTTTACTCCATATTGTACATCTACATGTTTTTTTCTTTCTTTCAGTTGACGTTACCTATATCATTGTTAAATGATCATTTCAAGGAATAAAAGTTTCATTATTGTTATTACTTATATTAACTCACTTCGAAAAATAATACTAATAATCATGTAAATAGTTCAATATTTCGACTTTCTGCTTTTATATTAGTATATATGTATCTCATTTTGTTTTCACCATTTTAATCTGTTAACATTTCATTTTTATGTATTTTATATTTCCATTTTTTCTTGTAGTACCCTGAAGATGACTTTATAAAAGTCGAAACGTCGGCAAATAATGGTTTAAAGAAATACTAATTCCTGAATACAATCTAATATTAAACAGTGTCTCTTCAGTATTGAGTTCGGAATGGGATACAAAATTCAAAATATGAAAATGTACAGGGTGTTTTCAAAATGTTTCAATGATGAAGTTATTTAATTCTCCAAAGGAATTTTGAAGATGGAACACAAGGCTAAAGTAAAGTATTTTTCCCCAACTGATTTTATAAAAACTCCTTTTTCTGGTCATTTCAAAACTACTATTTCCCGTGAAAATATAAGAACGCGTTCTAATCGAAAGCTCGTCCATCCCCTCGAAATAACCTCATCATATCGACACGAAATCGCAATCTGTCGTCAAAAGACCAAACCCGGCGGTATAATAAAAGCCCCTGCAATAAAGCCATATAAAGATGGATCTCTCGCCCTGATCCACCCCCAATCCTAGTTACACAAGGGTAGTTACCCCAATGAATACATCCAACTCATTACGTGGTCGTGAAGTCACGGGCATTGCGTAAACACAAGGGATCGGGGGGAAAAACGATCAGCGATATTTTCCGACGGATACTAAACGGAAAATGACGAACCGGGCTTTTCCTGACAAGGCCCAAGTCTTGATGACTTATCGATCGGGGGAGAGTTAGTAGATTGCACGAAAGTTAAGAGAAGATTCATACACATGGATGGCCAAGTTCGAGCTTCACACCATGAAGTATTTCATACCAATGCAAAGTATGGCCCTATACATTCAAAGAGTGACGTTATAACCTCTCTGGTTTGCTCAAAGCTCATTTCAGTATTATGGAATGCCAAAGGTGTGTTTATTTGTTGATGATGTGTTGAATACATTAATTCCTGTTTTAGCATTTAAACTTCATGCAATCAAAAAATGTGTTGATGACATCATTGTAGCCTTACCGAAAGATGATATTTTTTAATGCAATAAACAGTTATGATCCACATATTCAATTTATAATTTAAACTCATGAGTAAGCTTAAACGTAGAACCGATAACAAGTTATCAATAGATTTTTACAGGAAACCATACTGTTCCGGCGCATATTTGAATCATGATTTAATACTACAAACACTCTGTAAAAGTGAACTTTGTAAAACAAATGAAAACGATTTTTTGAATTAACGCGACCGATGCTTGATGAAAATCTATATTGATTTTGTATTATACCCACCTGAGAAAGCTATTGTATAGCAAAACACGTATCGTAAACCGAATGTTGAGACAATAATTTAGTGAGTCTCTTTTGTTGCTTTGAACGAAAACAAGATATCTCAGACCCTTCCTTCCACAATAAAAACTTCTGATAAATCTTTTTCCGGCGTCCTCGTATTAACGAGTCTGTGTATTCTACACGAAATCGATCGTTAATGACCCTTATTAACGTCCAATTTCTCTATTAATGCATAATTGTGATATATGAAGCCAAACAAACACCGAAATCGACCATTAGTAACCTATTTCCGGCGACCTCGTATCAACGAGTTCATTTAATCTACACGAAATCGATCGTTAACGACCCCTATTGACTTTCAATTTCTCTTTTGATGTATGATTGTGATATATGCAACCAAACGTACACCGAAATCGCCCAATAATATCCTGGAAATGGTCGATTTCTCCATTAATGCATCATTGTGGTATAGGCAACTAAACATACACGAATTCGAATATTATTCAAATGTCAAATCATATACCTTTGCGCTGTCAAATTTATGTATTTTCAAAGCCAAATATTGTAAGTTTTCTCCTAGTTGAAGCAAATGGATATCGAAAATTTCACGTTGAATTCAGGAACGAGGTCAGCGGAAAAAAATTGTAATCAACTCGTATATTAAAATGGCGCTCGCTTCGCTCTCGCGTTAAAATATCTCGATCATTAATCGCTACCATTAATACACTGGTTGATTAATAATTGAATTGGTGGACACACTTCCAAGTAGGTACTGAGATGGAAACACTATGTTTACTCTTTATGTGCATTTAGATCGCTTTCAGCACACTGTTTTATTGTTTTTAAGTTAATGAAGGTGTTTATAATTAACATTTTCAACACTTTGGGGTTTATACGGCACTTTAAACATATTGAAGCTCTACCAACTACAAAATGACCCAATTGAATTATTCAATACCATTGAAAAACTGGGGCTTTCTAACATGCTAAAAAAGGTATATTTGAATTCAATTATCAAATCGCTGTATATAGTGAGTTCGAAATCCCTCATTTTATCAATTTTGCATTTCCTATTTCCCTATACCGGGTGACACAGGATATCGGGCCACCCATGTAACTTCTGCATTCGTGAACGGATTTCTCTGAAATCTAGTACAGTTATATAAGCAACCATTTCGGATTTGATCACATTACAATCCAATATGGCGGACTTCCGGTTTTTCTGGAAATGCCAGTAACTTTGTTTTTTCAAATGGAATACCCTGTATATTTTTACATATTCAAGTTCAACAGGTCAAAACAAGTCCAAACCTCATGTCAAATGTCATTTTTTTAAAACAATTGAAATTAAAATTGTTTTTTTATTTTACTTCGTGGATAAATGAGATTTGGAAGCTATTCACAATGAGTCGCAAATAACAGAAAAACTTAATTTTTTCTGAAAAATTTTTTTTTTTGTCACTTACTAGTTAATCAGTTCAGTCACATCACATTTTGATCAAAAATTCATTTTTTTCAAATGGAACCCCTATGAGCCATCTACCTGTCTCTCTAGAACATACATTAAGGAGAAAAATGACATATCATTTTTGTATTTCGGTGCAGTAACAAATTGTATGAATTCAAAAATCTACAACTAGTTCATGAGTTTCCTTGCAGTTCGAATAATTGTTCAACTTAGTAAGCTGCGGAAAACAACTAATTGTGTAAGTTATACTTATAAGCACAATAATGGTGTTTTTTCATACATATCAACCTGTTCACTTCTTGTGAACCTATAATTTTGATTTTACATTTCTACTAAACTAATTTTCGGAAGTTAACTAATTTTCGAGAGTTGAGATGAAAGATGACAACGAAACACAATTAGTTGACAAGATTCAGAAATGTTGTTTTCCACAGCTTACTAAGTTGAAAAATTAATCGAACTGCAAGGAAACTCATGAACTAGTTGTAGATTTTTGAATGTAAACAATTTGTTACTGCACCGAAATACGAAAATGATATGTTATTTTTTTCCTTAATAAATGTTCTAGAGAGACAAGTAGGTGGCCCATAGGGATTTCATTTGAAAAAAATGAATTTTTGATCAAAATGTGATGTGACTGAATTGATTCATCAATAAATGACACAAAAAATAATTTTTCAGAAAAAATTATGTTTCTTTGTTATGTGCGACTCATTGTGAATAGCCTTGACCAAATCTCATTCAACCACGAGGTCAAATAAAAAAAAAACATTTTAATTCCAATTGTTTCAAAAAAATCACATTTGACATATGGTTTGGACTTGTTTTGACCTGTTGAACTTGAATATGTGAAAATATCCAGGGTGTTCTATTTGAAAAAACAAAGTTGCTGGAATTTGCAGAAAAACCGGAAGTCCGCCATATTGGATTGTAATGTGATCCAATCCGAAATAGTTGCTTATATAACTGTACCGAATTTCAGATAAATCCGTTCGCGAACGCAGAAGTTTCAGGGGTGGCCTGATATCCTGTGTCACCCGGTATAGGAATTGAATGCGTTGACATTCAATTCTGACAGGACCAAGTGTAGTTGTCACACATACTCGTATATAATAGAAAGAGACAGAGAGAGAGAGGGAGAAAGTCGCATAGAGGGGGGCATAACGCTTTTTTATTTTTTTCTTACTTTACATTTTCTACCAGTCAGCACCTACCGCAAGCTGCGTAAAGGAACTTCGTTCCACAAATATTGCTTTTTCTTCTACAATAATCATTTCGAAAAAATCGACCGTGCACGTGCACAACAGTTGAAAACAATCCGAGAAACTTGCATTACCTAAATGGATTTTCGCTGGGGCGAAGCCCTTGGAGGAAATGAAATGGCTTTCTTGTAAAACGTGGCTTCCATTAGCTGTGATTGAGTTAATTACATTTCCCGAACGTGAACTGCCTTTCAGAAAATGAGTCATGAATCACTGGGAATCCGGGAAGCCATATGCCGAGTTATCAGTAAGTAATATTACAATTTCGGTGAACAAGTCTACTATCGGTTCCTGGTGAGAAAGGACGCTCTATATATATATATAACATTATTCCATATAACAAACGATTATTGTCTCTCCTTGGGAATTTGCACAATTATCATAATTATTGTTAGCAATTTTGAACCGTATATATTTTAACCGAACTGTTACTAACCGTTCTAGAAAAAATAGCGGAATAAAAGAGTTTCATTAGGCAAACCTAGGATTAATGAATCGAGTCAAGCGTATCTATGCGACATTAAACGAATGTTTACATCAAAAAAGGATTTGTCATAAAAAAATCTTTTGTCACAAAATTGCCTTGATTTTTATGTAATAGCAATTTTTAACCAAACTGTTACTAACCGATCTAGAAAAAATTGCGAATAAAAAGTGTCATTAGGAAAACCATTAAAAAAAAAAGAAAAGGATTTGTCATAAAAAAATCTTTTGTCGCAAAATTGCCTTGATTTCTATGTAATAGCAATTTTGAACCGAATATATTTTAACCAAACTGTTACTAACCGATCTAGAAAAAATTGCGGAATAAAAGAGTGTCATTAGGCAAACCTAGCATTAATGAATCAAGTCAAGCGTATCTATGCGACATTAAATAAATGTTTACATCGAAAAAGGATTTGTCATAAAAAAATCTTTTGTCACAAAATTGCCTTGATTTTTATGTAATAGCAATTTTGAACCGAATATATTTTAACCAAACTGTTACTAACCGATCTAGAAAAAATTGCGGAATAAAAGAGTGTCATTAGGACAAACCGAAGATTAATGAATTAAGTCAAGCGTATCTATGCGACATTAAACAAATGTTTACATCAGAAAGGGATTTGTCATAAAAAAATATTTTGTCACAAAATTGCCTTGATTTCTATGTAATAGCAATTTTAACCGAATATATTTTAACCAAACTGTTACTAACCGATCTAGAAAAAATTGCGGAATAAAAGAGTGTCATTAGGCAAACCTAGCATTAATGAATTAAGTCAAGCGTATCTATGCGACATTAAATAAATGTTTACATCGAAAAAGGATTTGTCATAAAAAAATCTTTTGTCACAAAATTGCCTTGATTTTTATGTAATAGCAATTTTTAACCAAACTAGTACTAACCGATCTAGAAAAAATTGCTGAATAAAAGAGTGTCATTAGGACAAACCAAGGAATAATGAATTAAGTCAAGCGTATCTATGCGACATTAAACAACTGTTTACATCAAGTCATAAAAAAATCTTTTGTCACAAAATTGCCTTGATTTCTATGTAATAGCAATTTTGAACCGAATATATTTTAACCAAACTGTTACTAACCGTTCTAGAAAAAATAGCGGAATAAAAGAGTTTTATTAGGTAAACCTAGGATTAATGAATCAAGTCAAGCGTATCTATGCGACATTAAATAAATGTTTACATCAAAAAAGGATTTGTCATAAAAAAATCTTTTGTCACAAAATTGCATTGATTTTTATGTAATAGCAATTTTGAACCGAATATATTTCAACCAAACTGTTACTAACCGATCTAGACAAAATAGCGGAATAAAAGAGTGTCATTAGGCAAACCTAGGATTAATGAATTAAGTCAAGCGTATCTATGCGACATTAAATAAATATTTACATCACAAAAGGATTTGTCATAAAAAAATCTCTTGTCACAAAATTGCCTTGATTTTTATGTAATGGTGTGATATTATGATTACTTTCCTTCATTATAGTAAATTCTTTTCGTATGTAATGATCTGATGTAGTCACGAGAATTAATAAAACTACTACACCGACCGCGACATTAGAGATCTCAGGAAAAGGAGTACAGGAAGAATCCAATCTTCTCAAATAGACTGCCATCCGGTTTTTGATTGGACAGATGTTTGATATGATTCACGATCGTTCTCGCAAAGGTGTCCTACTTCATTCATTTTCCATTGGATTTTATTACTTCACGGCAATATATGTGTTTGAAGCGACATGTTTGGCCACCAAATGAATAATTATATTAAATAAATAGAAAATACAGTTTTCAAATTATAGAGTGTAGTTATACTTGTGTATGGAATTTGAAGAGTTATTGGTTTTATAATTCAGAATTATGCATTGACTTTACAAAAAAAATGAGATAGTAGAATGATTACATGTACCTACATAAATAGTGAAAAGGGAAGGAACAAATTAAAAATAAACTTCAAAGTAATTGTAACCATAAAATAAACAGTTCTTTTACTCAAAAAACAGTCAGTTTCTCTCTGAAAATATCAATATGGACTGGGAAGCAGGCAAATACAATTTTCATCAACATTTTCCAAACTCGAATTAAACGTCAGGTCTTCACGTCAATGACGAATAATCACCCACTTTCAATTCAACATAACAAGCACTCTCTTCTAATGAGATCCAATTCAAATTTCCTGCTACGTCGTTGCTTGGTTGACCATCGCAATGTGCAGTCATCTACAGGGTGAGTCACAAGTAACGATGCGGTTAGACAAGACATGACTGATTTTTTGTTCTAAAATTCAACTTCAAAGTCTCTATAGGCTCCACAAAATCGATGAGCACATGTGAGAAGTGCCAAAAATTGTCTTTTCCATACCCCAAAAAAACATACTTACGTAGGGAACTCACGAATTTACTTCAAACCGAGATAATTCCAGGCAATGTTCATCCCAAACTTTCATCTTTTATTACATAATATATGAAAGAGAGGTGCACCAAATCTTTATACAAATACTTCGATTACCTAGTGAGAACTATACAGTTTCTGGAGAATTTTCCTGATAGAAATTAACATTTTACCGGCCAAAATTGGAAAATGGGCATTAGGGACCGTTAAAGATTTTTGTCGATCCATCTATATGATCTTGGTAGACAAAGTTTTCAGAGTTCTCGAAAGTTAATTTGGAAGTCTGAAAATATGGATCAGACATTTATATACAGTCAGTTAATTTTTTTTTTTTCAATTGTGAATTCAAAACAAAAAACCAAAACCAAATTAAATTTTCCAAAAAAAAAAATTAAAATTTTAAAAAAAAAATTAATTAAAAAAAAAAAAACCCAAAAATTTAAGATGGAAACAAGATGACCAGAAAATATTGTCAGGAAATTATGTTTTCAGAAATTAACTATTAAACTACTGGAAATAATCTCACGCAGTCGGAGGCATCTTCTTTAATTTAAAAAGAAGATATATTATTGTCTCCGACTGCTTGAGACTGTTTACAGTATTAAGTTCAATAGTTAACCTCTTCAAAGTTCAATAGTTAACCTCTTCAAACATTGTTTTCATGTTTTTTAAAGTTAACTTTTTACAAAGTTTTTTATTTTCAAATTAACTTTTTTATTTAACACTCTTTAGTTAGGAGTTTTCACAATATGGCGTCTGGTTGTCGCCATATTGAATTTTGTCACAATATGGCGTCTGGTTGTCGCCATATTGAATTTTGATTATTACTGTCATGTCTTTATTCACAATATGGCGTCTGGTTGTCGCCATATTGAATTTTGATTACTGTCATGTCTTTACACTTTACACTCGCAAGATTAAGACAATTCGATCGACGTAAGAATCATCACACCACACCAAACATACATACATACACACATACATATATAGGCTGATAAACACATTAATAATATTATCAAAGTAATAGCACTTTTAAAAAAGGTGTCTATATCTATTGGTTATATAACCCGAAAAAATCTAAGAATCCTACTAGAGAAAATATTAAAGCCCTTCTGAATAATTCCCCCGATAGCTCAAGATATGCTGAAAAGAAAAAAAATATAAAAAAAAATTAAAGACAAGCTTTTATACAAATACACTAAAAAGGAACAAATAATGTATTTAATTGTTTGACCCAGGTTATTCTGTGAGTAGCAGATTCAAAATCTTGCCGCGCAAGAATACCTATTTTATATTCACTGCAAGCTGCTACTCACACAATAACCTGGATCAAACAATTGAATAAATTATTTCTTCCTTTTTTTCAATAATTTTTGTTCAATTCTTTTTAGTAATTTATGAAATCCGTCATCTTATTAAATTCTTACAAAAATTGATAATCTCCGACCTCAAAAACCCCCCTACACCAATTTTTAATATAACCGGGCTATAACCAGTAAACTCGTCGCCGACATCTTAAAATCGTGGATTTTGACAAAAAATTCATGATCTCCGACCTCAAAAACCCCCACGTACCAATTTTTAATGGAATCGGGCTATAACCACAAAACTCGTCACCATATTGGAACCGCCATTTTGAATTTATGAATATTGATAAAAAATTATCTCTATCCCCAAGAACCTCCACATACTAATTTTGAATAGAGTCGAACCATAATCACAAAACTTGTCCGCCATATTGGAGCCTCCATTTGTTTTTTTCTCTAGCAAAAATTCGATAATGCATTGTCACCGGAATTATGAACACCTGCCAAATTTCAGCTCAATCGAACAACGGGAAGTAGATCAAATTGAACTTGTAAGATTTGTATAAACCCATAGACATCGGGACAGGTGAAACTAAATACAAGCTTGTAAAATATCTATTTTAGGTGCTTATAATAATTATTTGACGTTCACTATTGTACATTCAATATAAATATTACAAAAACAAAATTTAAGGTATTGTTTGTAATTTTTTTAATAGAATTTGTTCCTTTTTTGTTATGAAAAAATGAGTATGTTGTGTTGGTTGCAAATAAAAGTGTTTACAATGTGACCGGAATTCGTATATTGAATACCTTACCAAGCTTTCAGGACCTGAAAAACACATAACCTAACGTAAATTACTATTTTTATGATGCATCCTGTATATGAACCGAATACAATAAAGTGAAGATATTCGTGTATCGTGTAGGTGGAACTCGTGCAAAGTGAAAGTAACCAGAGTAGAGAAACCGTGATCAGATTGAATAATGATTGGTATCGTATTTCGTTTGTCTTCTTTGTTTATAGCCCGTGAGAATTTTTCTACATGATGCGTTCCAGAAAGATTTGGTAGTTCGAAACATTACGAAATTTGTGGCAAATGATGCCTAGTAGTGCCGTTTCTCGTTGATTTTGTTGAAACCGATTCATTGGTAAATGTTAAATAGTTTAAAAAATTTAAAAGTAATTATTGCCAGTGAAAATCTTAAAAGAGTTTCACTTCTTTTTCTTATTAAAAACATATCAACTGTCATTGACGAAATTGAATGTTCAGATTGCCATAAAACTTACATAGGACAAACATCGAGGAAAATAAACGATCGAATGACTTTACATAGGAAAGTCTATAAAAACAAAAAAACATGTGCATGCAACGAGAATGCGAAAATCATGAGCACTGAAAAAAAAATTTTTAATGAACTTTGACAATCTCAATAAAATGTACACATATTTTGTAAAATTAGCAGAACATGACCTACATGATCATTTTCAGTTCTCTTGAAACATAACTTGTATATCATACTGAAAAGGGAATCATTCTCAATTGAAAATTGAATAGAAGGATTTTTTCTGAAAATTTAAAAAATTATTCTATTCAATTTTCAATTGAGAATGTTTTCCTTTTCAACATGCCCCCAAGAGGTTATCTTGAACGATGGAAAATAGTTTATCTTTTAGTCGCAGATGATTTCTGTTCATATTTTCGAACAAATAATATTATATCATGTCTGCAAATAATGTGTATTGAAATTTTTCAACATCCTCTAACTTTCCACGATTTTATCGCACGTTTTTATGTTATGTTCTTATGAAAAAATACTGCCTATTTTCTCTGAATTGTTAGTAAAAACTAACACAGGAATAAGTTTATTAAAATGGTATGTGTTTTAATCATTGTGTGTTTTTAAACAATAACCTGTTTCAATAGAATGCTACATTCTACAAATATCGCTGTTTTATATTTTTTCCGGCGACCTCGTTTTAACGAGTCTGTTTAATCTACACGAAATCGATCGTTAATGACCCCTATTGATATTAATCCTCTCTATTAATGCATAATTGTGATATATGCAGCCAAACATACATCGAACCATTAATAACCTATTAATGGTCGATTTCTCTATCAATGCATCATTGTGGTATACATACACGAATTCAAATTCCAAATCATATTACCTTCGCGCTGTCAAATTTATGTATTTTCAAATCCAAATATTGTAAGTTTCCTCCTAGTTGAAGCAAATGCATATCGAGAATTTCATGTTGACTCCAGGAACGAGGACGACGGAAATTTTTTGTAATCAATTCGTTCATGGAAATGGCGATAAATGATCATTAATCGCCACCATTAATACACTTGTTGATTAAATAACTATTAAACCTCAATTTATTAAGTATTACACATCTTTTAACTCTGTAATTCCATTTCATTTATTGTTCTGTATATGTGTTGAGAAAGAATAAAAATCATTCTGGAAACTTGACAAGTAACAAAGAGTTTCTTTAAATCATTGTCGCCCGAAGAAACTTTATATATATATATATATATATATATATATATATATATATATACGAAAGGAGGAGGATTGGAGGAGAAAAAATGGAAATTTTTTATCTCTCTCCTGAGGTTGCAGTCAGTTCAGAAGGCCAATGTAATGAGTACTCTCTGTTATTTGTCAAGCTTTCCAAATTTATTTTATTTCATTTTCAAGACATCAACGTGAGACTGTTACAAATAAAAAATAGCGAGACACACATAATATTAAAACATACTTAAAATGCAATTCTTATATAAATATATTGATATTGTTATGATTATGTTCAATTATGATTGTATTGTATTTTATTTGTTATGTATGATCATAATTATTATTTTTTATTATTTATTTTTTTCTCTTTTTTATGTGCTTTTCAAATACTCATCACAACAATAAACCCCGGCTATGATATTCTTACTCTTTTTCAATATACCATTTACCTTTCTTTTATTACTGAGCTCAGTCGGTACGCCTATGGAGACATGATCATCTCTAACTCAGGAGGATTGCAGTTGCGCCATCTAGTTGTTTTTCTTTGAAGTCAATATACTGTTTTATGGAAATATAGCTTGTAATATGATCAAAAGATGAATAATGAGTCCAGAAAATAATCAAATGAGTGTTCTTTTATTCAATAGAATCCTTAAATTACCTATGCCTACGATATCTACTTTATTTGGATATAATATTCAGCCAATGAAATTGAAAATGTCAAATAAGTTGCTCATGCGCAATCAATGAACTTGCAAATAAATGTTTGTATGTTATACTAAGATTATGAGAATAAATAAGAAATAAAGTTCAATACGGTGAATAGGTATTATCAAATGAACCGTAAAAAGTGTCTGCCCCGAATACTCTCACTTTATTTAGTTTTGTTGAAAAAAGTACCTGATGTTCGTTCCGCTGGTGCACGCGAATCCTGGCTGTGTTGTGTGGCTATTGGAACTGGATGCTTCGCTAACGTTGGGCCCCCTTGATGTTGGTTACGTCATGCATAGGAAATCTCATGTGATTTGGAGGTAAGTGGTTTTCTCGGTCGATTCCAAGCCTGGTGGTTTCTTGATTTGGTTTGACTTGTTCAATAACAGATATACTTATGTTGTTATTTTATTTTCGTTGATTTTTTGTGATCAAATTTTCATCACGCCTTCTCCAAAATTTGTTTTTTTCGACCTCTATATTTTCCTTTTTCCGTAGCAACCATCACTTTTTGTTTTTAGGCACTAATTTTTCAGTTTTTACACTCTTTTTAAAACACCTTTTCTTATTTTATATATAGCTTATATTTCTATACATAATATTATTTATGCAGAGTTGTTAAAAATTCTTACCTAACAATTTTCTGTTGTCAAACTTCATATTTATTTGATTTCCCATGAAAAATAGTTTGATATGTCCCTGTCATGTTTCCTTGTGATTCAAGATTAGCATACAGGATGTTCTAGCTTGTATATTATTTTTGGCTACTTGAATTCTAAGATTTTATTTGTAATTTTTAATTTGTATACTTTTACAGATTGTGTAAATGAAATAGATTGTTGGAAACATACTGATGATAATAGAAAAGCTCCACTGCTAAACTCTTGGATCATCTGCTTTGACTATAAGGTGGCCAAAGATTTCAGAAATTCCAAGTACACAGAAAAATTGTAAAAATAATCATAGCAGGTATCCATATGCGATGTATGAATATCATTATATCAAATTTCTATTCTTTTTATCTTTAACCTATATTTCATATCATAACAATATATATATATATATATATATATATATATATATATATTGTTTTTCCTTTCTTGGACATAAGGTTCATTTAAAAAGCAGAGGTTGTTATTTCATGTTATTTATTAATTAATTCCAGACGTTTCAGCCAGGGTTTCGGCCTTTCTCAATGGGTCAGACTAAAATATAAGCAAAAACAGTTTGTCAACGATTAAAATGAAAAGTTTAAAATCTAGATCAACTTACCATCGGCACAACCATCATGTTAAAATACAATTAATGAAACTATTTACAATACAGGCACACACAGATTTGCAACTGAGTGAAAGACTACCACATATCTTAAATGTTTAGATTGCTTTGCAGGTTATGTTTATTTGAATCGAGAGTTTACAACCAATTGCAAATCTAAAACGGTAAAATATTAGTGATTTTACCGTTTTATATTTGCAGTTGGTTGTAAACTCTTGATTCAAATAAACATAACCTGCAAAGCAATCAAAACATTTAAGAGATGTGGTAGTCTTTCACTCAGTTGTAAATCTGTGTGTGCCTGTATTGTAAATAGTTTCATTAATTGTAACCTAACCTGTTTGAATGTAACCTTATCAACAGGAACTATGCGGTTTCACGAATGATGACATATTCGTACTTTCATTATTAGATTAGATTATCAGCTCATAATAAAACAATGACCAATTTACAATACAAAGATTCGGTGAGTCAGCAGCACTTTCACCAAAAGTTAGCAAAGACAACTGATAACAACCACCCCACGCTTTTTTTATTTTTTACATTAAAGTTGATTTTTTAGTGGTGAACATATTATGCAATGCTCTATATATTTTTAAATGCTTTGTGGATTATCATGCAATGGAATATATAAACAACGAAAGATTTTAGATTATTTAAAAAAACTCATACTTACGAAACCAGATGTAAACATGACTTTGCTTAACCACTGCACAAAAACACTCTATGAAAAGAACTCACTATAAGGTGATGAAATTCTACAATAAACTTACACATGAAGTGAAGGCATTGAAGGTACTGCTTCCTTCCTGAAATCTTGCAAGAAATGTGTATGTCTCCTTCTTCAAAACTATAACAGGTGACCCTTAACCTGCTTCTGTACACATTGTTTTATTGATGTATGTTATCGATTTATTTCTATAGATGTATTTTCTTATGTCACATAATGGAACGTATTACCTTTTTAGTTATTGTTGTACTTTCAAACTCCTTATATGCACATTGTTTTTGTTATTAAAGAATTAAAAAAAAAACTGTTTTACGTTTGTAACCAAGATTAACATACCTAAAACAAACATAAAAAATGGGTATTTTTGCAAAAACGCAATGACATTTGGAACAAACACTACGTCTCCGAACTTCTAGGAAAAAATTTAAAAAATCTGTAAATTGCAAGTGTGACTCGAACAACAAAAGTTTCGTACCATCAAGTAGTATATCATGAACACCCCAAAAATTAAGACCTGGAATCATTTTTCCTGTAAACCTCGGATAGACTTCTAGTTCTAGGTTTAGTAGTATCGAAGATAAATGTGAGGAACATAATTTTGACTTACATCTATGGCATTATAAAACATTGACAGAATTCTCATAACTAACATTTCAATCGATATCCCATTTATTGGGGAAAACTCACCTCTCTAATATTTTCAAATAAATGTCAGACTATCAGGAAATATGTAGAAGAATAATCCAGTCCAGATTTAAATTTTCTATATCCAATTTATGGTGAATTTGATGGAGATAATTCTGAAAATAATGTTAATGCTTTAAAAATTGATGGAAGCTTTTAATAAATCACAAAAAAAAATTGTTACGTTTTTTTACCGTTCACATTTTTCAGGATATGGAAATTTAAAGTTACAGACGGATTTTTCATTCACCATTTTTTTTTCGAAATATCCATTGTATCACAAAGTAGAGTGTAACATAATGTTTTAATAGTACTCGAATCATACCCCCCCCAATACGTGGTATGGCCTTGAAGAGGAATAGTATATATTTCGGATCATCAGACAAAAAGACTGAAGATTAGCATTTTGAAAATATAATACATCCAAGTCAAGATTGATTCAATCAAAAATTGAAAACTCATCGAACATGGGTATGTTTTCACTTACATGGGATATGAAAGTTGAAAATTGAAAAGTTGAACCGATAAAAGCCATTCATGTTAATGTATTCACCCTACTCAATTTTCAACTTTCATAAACCGTATGAGTAACGAAATTTTTTGCTATTTTGGATGAATTTTCTACTCAGAATAATTCAATATTTACCTCGATGTGATCTTCTCAGAATGAAACTCCCCGATATTTTTAGCTGATGATAGACCTATACAGTGCTTCTCAAAAGTCCACTCCCCCCCGCTCTTATTTTTGGAACGATTATACATAAACAAGTGAAATTTGGAAACTGAATATTGAAGGTTGTAAACTTCCCTACTAGTGATGATAGATGACGAAATCGTCAAAGATGACGTCACAAGGTCAAATGGAACCCTACGGCAAGCGACACCTCTTTTAAAAGGTATCGAAAAAACCTATTCAATGGTACTAATTTTGTTTGTTTTTATGGCAGTTTTAATGGCTCATTAGTAAACATTAAAATTTAAATTCCATTCACTATGATATTAATTACAGATTTAAGAATCAGTATCTACTTAAAGAAATTGCTCGAAGTGACCTGCATTTACTTCCTGAGTGAAATATTCTATTTTTAAACTCTTCTCGTACTTTTGCAAATGTGTCTGCGGAAACAGCCTCACATTCTGCAACAATACGTTGTTTGAAAACGTCAATATTGTCAGGTTCAGTGGCGTAAATCTTTAATTCAAGGTACCCCCACAGAAAAAAAATCCAAAGGTGTGAGGTCCGGTGATCGAGCTGGTCATTCCGTTGAACCTTGTCGTCCAATCCATCTACCACGATACTCCTCATCCAAATACCGTCTTACTGCACCGTAATAGTATGGAGGAGCACCATCCTGTTGGAATGTTATTTCCAAATTGCCGAATTCATCTTGATTATCTTCCAAAATTTCAAGGATTAACGGTTCTATTGCGTTTTGCAACAGCTCCAGATAAACCTCACCAGTTAAATTAGTATTTAAAAAAAGAGGCCCAACGATGTGGTTTCCCAGGATACCTGCCCAAACATTCACCTTCTGGGGAAATTGGGTATGTTTTACACGAAACAGGTGAGGATTTGCGTCACTCCAATACCTCACATTCTGTGTATTTACATTTCCATTTAGATAGAAAGTACTTTCGTCACTAAAACAAATTGTTTTGACATAATCTGGCTGTTGGTTAATTTTAGTTTCCATATTTTCACATAATTCTAGTCTTCGGTCTGGGTCGTCGTCTGAGAGTTGATGAACCATTTTCAATTTGCATGGATGAAATTTGGTTTTTTTTCAACACCCTGTGTACTGTGTTTCGACTGACTTCACAGGTAGATGCAACGTGAGTTGTTGAAGAAGTAGGATTGACTATTACTTCTGCCAGTATATCAATTTTTTTCTCATCAGAAATTTGTGGTCTGCCAGATCGTTTCGCATCATTAATACTACCCGTTGTTTCAAACTTACGAAGAAGCTCCCTTGAATAAGTCCTCGAAACGGGGCGATCGGGAAACCTCTCATTAAAAATGCGTTCTGCTACATGAATATTTTGTCCAGTTTCACCAAGAATTAGGATCGCTGCTATTTTATCACCTAAAGCACGTACCATTTCGCTTCTCGAAGCACTTAAACGTTCGGCTCACAACAGTTAAACAAATTATTAAAAGGTACAAAAATATTAAAAGTACCAAAAGCTGCTAAAACAGTTAAACGTTCGATCAACAATACACAAATTATTAAATGTACAAAAACTTGGACAATTACAAAAACGTCGAATTAGGGAGACTAACAAAATCGTCAGCTTATTTGACAACTACCTATCCAGAGGCGAAGCTTGAATTTTGAATTTTAGTATTAACTGATTTAATTCATCACAGCTTTGCGTTTTTTAAAAGCGAGTTGCCAAAACTGCCATAAGCACAAACAAAATTAGTATCATTGAATAGGTTTTTTCGATACCTTTTTAAAGAGGTGTCGCTTGCCGTAGGGTTCCATTTGAAATTATTGGTCACAATGGCCTTGTGACGTCATCTATGACGATTTCGTTGGGAAGTTTACAACCTTTATTATTCAGTTTTCAAATTTCACTTGTTTATGTATAATCGTTCCAAAAATAAGAGGGGGGGAGGGGCCTTTGGAGAAGCACTGTATAGTCCAAAACATCTACCATCCCTATTTGAGAGGATTGAACATTTTGGAGTATGAGTTCGTGTTTTCTTTGAATATTTTTTTAAAAATGTTTCACCACTCAATTCAACTCTTAAAGTGCCACTAAAAATGAATCCTTATGGATTTCTTTGAGAGATTAATTTAATACGCAGCAACTTTTTCAGTCGACAATATAAATGAGTGAGAAGTCATTAGATAATTGAAAATTATTCACCCCTCAGTTCGAAAAACTCATATATTTCCAAAACTCACTTGATAACCTCGATTCTGTATGCTCACTCAGTATCTCGAAATAAGTTTCACAATTTATATCCCCAATACCGTGTAAATTTTGAAACCAAATAATTCAGAATTTAAAACACTAGTAATACTGAGTCGGGAATATTTACAAAATTTTACAAAAATGAAGATATTCATGATTATCGTGGGACGTGTGGGATGATGTCAAGATTATTCCTCTAACCTCGATGATTTTTCTCAATAGTTTGATTTAATAAGGACGACAGCAGTGAATTTAAGCAAGCAAAAGTGGACCATTACACTTGATTATTCCTTTCATAACTAAATTATAGTACGAAATCTGTATATGTCAGGCATATCAGACTATAACATGACATTGAGATGAAAAGAGCTCTCTTTATTCCATGATTTTCAGGTATACAGAGTGGCCACTTTTTTAATGGGATTGTATTGGTAACTTTTAAACCATAAGAGTTAGAAGGTCGGTCAAATGGAGAAAAAGTTGCATTCATAGAAGCATTGTCAAGCAGTTCAAACAAATCGAGATTGTCAGGGCCGGTTATTGAGATATCATAAGAAAAGTAAATTCTGTCATTTTGATTTTTCTTTTTTTCCCACTTTATTTCGAATATTATCACGGGTGTTTTTTATTCGACAGTGAATTATCCTCAATTTGACATAATCAGATTTTGTATCCAACGTTTCGTACGCTCTGGGCCACCCTCAACCTCATTTTTTTCAATACGGGCCTGCATATTTTATGACACTTTTCGAAATAACTTTCAACGCTGAATTCAACGATATATCATACAATGTCATTCAAAGTTGATTTTCAGGTGATTTTGACCCTTATCCAAATTTATTTGGGTCGGATCTGTATTACATTTAGGTACCTTTAGTTTAATTAACAACATGCAATACATTTCGATAAGAAAATCAACTTACTCATCTTCAACTGAATGGAACGTAACAGAATCAAAGCAAGAAACAAGTAATAATTATTTACAAATTTCAATAATAATTAAACGAAACTATCATTTAATGAAAGAAAAATCAAATGATTATTCGAAAGTAAATGATGAACATTAATGAAGTATGAAGAAAAAAAATCGAGAACTGTGGCCAGTGAATGCAATTTATCAAAAACTCCTGTTAATAAAATAGTCAAGAGACGCGAATACAATGATTTTAAATTTGAATACCAAGCCTTGCAAAAATTATATCGTAATGATCTCAAAATAAAGTTCGATTCTGTAATTTGTTTCAACGGAACAAATGACAAATCCAACAATAATGATTCCTCGCGAGAAGATTGAGAATGTATTGGAAGGTATTCAAGGAGACGAAATAAGCAAATGTATAAGAAGTATGGGTTCCAGAACCGCAAAGTGCATTTTACAAAATGGTGGACATTTCGAATACTTACTTCATTAATGTTCATCATTTACTTTCGAATAATCATTTGATTTTTCTTTCATTAAATGATAGTTTCGTTTAATTATTATGAATTAGGTTTTTCACCTCTTGAAATTTGTAAATAATTATTACTTGTTTCTTGCTTTGATTCTGTTACGTTCCATTCAGTTGAAGATTAGTAAGTTGATTTTCTTATCGAAATGTATTGCATGTTGTTAATTAAACTAAAGGTACCTAAATGTAATACAGATCCGACCCAAAGAAATTTGGATAAGGGTCAAAATAACCTGAAAATCAACTTTGAATGACATTGTATGATATATCGTTGAATTTAGCGTTGAAAGTTATTTCGAAAAGTGTCATAAAATACGCAGGTTTATTGAAAAAAAATAGGTTAGGGTGGCCCAGAGCGTACGAAACGTTGGATACAAAATCTGATTATGTCAAAATGAGGATAATTTACTGTCGAATGAAAAACTCCTGTGACATTTTTTGATAATATTCGAAATAAAGTGGAAAAAAAAATGACAGAATTTACTTTTCTTATGATATCTCAATAACCGGCCCTGATAATCTCGATTTGTTTGAAGTGCTTGACAATGCTTCTATGAATGCAACTTTTTCTCCATTTGGCCGACCTTCTAACTCTTATGGTTTAAAAGTTACCAATACAATCCCATTAAAAAAGTGGCCACTCTGTATATTCAATTATCTAACACAATATTCACTAAGGTAATCAAGCCAGTGGAATAATATATTGAGATTAATAGTTTTATGAAAAGATAATAAAATGATTCATTGAAACACTCACTCCTCATAACTGCTGGGGACCCCTCTTCTCGGATGCGAGGTAACCATCATCAGCCATCAGCCCTTCAAATACCCGCCGAAATCCAGTAAGGACACCCACCTATTCACGCCGTCATATAAAAACGCTCCAGCACAGCCCTAGGGCCCTTGAAAAGGGACCTTCGGCCAGTACCAACGGCAGCCTTGTCCAACTAATCCAAGGAATCCGAAAATTCCAAGTACTAGAAGTCTTTATTGCTCAGGAGAGATTTCATATGACCTCACACACTCAAAGGGTTACTACATGTTTCCTTGGTTTTCGATGATTTGAAACCAAAATAACTGGGATAATTAATTTTGAAAAATGTTACTTTCTCCAATGATTATAAGGAAAACAATAAAAAATATCAAGTTGCAATAAAATAGACTAACTAAAAAATTGAACTGTGGAAATTGTCTCCCAGAACGACATTTAATTTCTAGAATTCACTATTTTTTTTTCAGCAGACAATAATTTCTCAATATTCATGAATTTTTATGTATTTGCAAGATTCAAGGAGATCAATTAGCAACCCTATGCGAACAATCAAATACTTACCTACAGTCATCAACGTACATTCCACTGAAAAAGATAATGTAGTTTAGTTTCAACTTTTTAAAGAAATATATACATTCTTTAACCATTTGTTAGAACGGTTTGAAGTAGAACTACCTTGAAAAGGGAAACATTCTCAATTGAATGAAGCCGAAGCCACGCTGGACATTGAACTACATCTGATAGATATTGTGAAAAGACCTTAACTCAAAAGAAAAAATTGGAAAGTGAAAATATTTCTATTTAATATTCAATTAAGAATGTTTCCCTTTTCAAATTATATTATCTTGTGTAAAAAAATTATTTATATTTATCAGCAACAACGGTCACCAATAAATGCTTATCGGCAATGAATAATAATGACTAATATCAGAACGATGGCAACACTTAAATAGAAATATATTGTTATAGTATATCCATTTAGTACGAAGGCGTAGAAGGGCCAACAACAAAATATTTTTCAAAAACATTTGGAATTGCCACTTTGAATTGACAATTTTCACTTTGAAGTGACAATTGTCACTTTGAACTGACAATTGTCGCTTAAAAATGACAATTGTCAATTTGAACTGACAATTGTCACTTTGAAGTGACAATTGTCACTTTGAACTGACAATTGCCACTTTGAAGTGACAATTGTCACTTCGAAGTGACAATCGTCACTTTGAAGTTTGTCTAACGTAAAAAGAACACTGAAATATTTGTAACACTCCCAAGACTATGGAATTCGATACTCAAGAAATTCAATAATAGCATACTGTGACTCAGATTTTGCAAGAAACTCCGAAGAAAGAAAAAGCACGACTGGATATGTTGTGATGTTTTGCAAAGGACCTGATGCTGGTCTTCCAGGAAACAACTGATTGTGGCACTAAAGAGTTAATTTATTCAAAATCACCCATTGACGAGCGTACAAATCGAAATGTGACCATCAAGCTGAATATCGACAATCAAAGCTCCATGAAGTTAATACGAAATGAGCAGTTTAATCAAAGGAGCAAACATATTGATGTTCGCTATCATTTTATCAATGGATGATCAAGTGGCAGACATTTTCACAAAACCCCTTGCATATTGCAAGTTCGAGAAACAACAATTCTTTAGTTTCCAAGATTCGATTCATTTAGTAATTTATTATTAGGAGAAGGTGTTGAGAATAAAAATAATTAGAACCCCTATGCGAAACATATTGCATATTTTATTAAAGTTCGTTGTTATAGATATATAATGAAAAAGAGTAGAGTATTATTTCATATTGTATTGTTTCAAGATGGAAAATAAAGAGTTTTCTAAAAAGAAACTTTCGTAATAAGTTAAAATCCCATTCGTTTCAATATAAATCTCATTACAGCAGTATAGTAGTATACGCGTGAATTGTCTGAAAAACAATATTCTTGCATTGCAGTTGGCATCTAGATCTTATCATAGCAGAATACGCGTAAATTGACTGAAAAAAATATTATTGCATTGCAGTTGGCAATAAATGTCCTTGTTTGCCAACAATTGCCACTTTGAAGTGACAATTGTCACTTCGAAGTGACAATTGTCACTTCGAAGTGACAATTGTCAGTTCAAAGTGACAATTGTCACTTCAAAGTGACAATTGTCAGTTCAAAGTGACAATTGTCAGATCAAAGTGACAATTGTCAGTTCAAAGTGACAATTCTCACTCAAAGTGACAATTGTCAGTTCAAAGTGGCAATTCCAAATATTTTTGAAAAATATTTTGTTGTTGGCCATTCTACGCCTGCGTAATTTAGGGTGTTTTTTTACGACTATTTTTTCGCACCCAACCGAAAATGTTCGAAATGTAAAAAAAAAAACCTGAAAATTTGAACCCTTTTTCCTAACTTCGCCGCAGATTGGCTAGAGATCCAGAGGACGCAGGTTCGAATCCTGCTCGAAGATGGTTTTTTCTATAATTTAAAAATATGTCTAAAATTCCACCATTTTCCTTCTCTCATATTTGTCACAGACGCAATTTTAATTCGTAATTATATATTTGGCAAAAAATCTTATGTATGCAGTGGTCAGAAATCAGCACCTGACCTTTGACTGAAGCCGTCAATCCACGGTGAAGTTGGGAAAAAGGTAAAATTGGTCTTGATGGCCATTGATAAGTTCTTGATATCCATTCCACCTTCGTAACGCACCCCAACAACTAACATTAGTTTCTAGGAAAAAGCGGTATCTTGAATTGCAGACGGAGCCTTGTGTCTTTGATAGCTCAGTTGGTAGAGCGTATCACTAGAGAATTAGAGGATGCAGGTTCAAATCCTGCTCGATGTTTTTTTTTTCTATAATTTAAAAATTTGTCTGAAATGCCACAATTTCCCTACTCTCATAATAAAAAATATGCAAAATTTCACTTTCACATTTTTCTTTCCTTTCACAGTGAGACATAAGTTGATATGTATCTCAATGTACAGCGTTGGCATAGTGCTTCGGAAGTAGATATTTTCATTCAGATAATGCAAAAAATATCTTCAATTTCTCCACATTTTGACCCGACCAAAACTAATAACGTCAATATTCGGCATAACTTCATACATGAAGAAATTCCATGATGAGTCATGTAATTCAAATGAATTCCTCGCTGCTCTGCCATCCAATAAAATCCGGCCACCCGTAAGGAACACTGTCATTCCTTGTACTACAAATATTCATTAGATTCACCCTAGCGCGAGGGGGTAGATTTTCGCATGCCACCCCGGAAAATGTCTGTAATGATTTATTCGTCTGGCAATAGTGATCCTTATGGGCACTTGGAGTACGTTAGCATTTCAGAGAATCGCGATCGCTTCGTGTCATTTTCGGACGGTTTGGCAAATTTTGTTTCCGCCTTTCGGTCGACCGCCCCCTTTTAATAAAAGCTACTAATGAAAGAGAGCACTCTTGATAATTAGATTGTTGTGTCGGTCTGGCGATCTATCAAGTTTTGTCAACCGAGAATCATTCAAGTTTTTTATTAGATTCCATTCTGCCAGTTGGTGTGGATATTTCTTTTAATTTGCTGTCTATTAATCGGAACAGCCTTAAGTATCTGGAAATTGTGAAAAACTTTCCTGGAAGATTTTATTTTTTTATTTTGTAAAAATATGAGTATTTCAATTTTTTACTTCTATGTTTTATTCGATTGCATGGCAAAATTGAATCGAAATAAATAATGATGTAAACTAGTTCAATTTTCTTCTTCACTTGGATATCATTTTGGAATATTTTTCTGAATATCAAATGGTTTTATCTTTTCAATCGGGTCCTTTCAATAAGCACTGGGAGAATAAGTTCGAGAAGATATTCGTATATCACATTCCCATAGGAGAAATGTTTACATTATTCCAATAATGAGTTGAAAAAAAATGCACTTCAAAGTTGCAGTTCTGTTCGAAATAATTGGGTGGGAATTCAATGCAAAATCTGTTTCATAAATAATAATACAATTCAATCAAAAAATCGTAAACATGTATTTATAATAAAAATTTATTTTTGAAAGGGTTATACACTTTTTACTAAAAATGTATCAGTCTCGTGAGATGTGAGGTGGGAAAACTGTGACAACTGATTTCTTCTCGAAATAGAGCACCCATTGAAGGAAAACATATACCTTCAAAGTTAATTGTTTTTTTTTCAAAACTGTGAAAGTTACGAGAAAATTGCCTTTCAATTTTCCAGTTTTAACACCCTGTACCTCTGTAAGAAAGTAGCTTTGCGAAAAAATGCATGTGAAAGTGTCATTCATTTTTTTTTGGCAGGATATCCTGTTGTAATTTGAACCAATAATTTGGATTGTAAAATTCACTTCAGCCCAACAATTTTTTCATTACTAGTATGTTTGTATTCATAAAAGCGCAATTATCTTGAAAACGGTTGGTTTTTCCGCTTTCAAACAAGTATACATTTTTTACTCAAAATTAAATGAAAAATGCGAAAAATTAATAAATTTTCTGATTTTACCAGTGGCGTAAAAAATAAGGGAGGAAATAAGGGACCATGATACCCTTCTTGTACGCCACTGGTGGCAACTGAAAATGTGTTTTTTTTTCAAAATAAAGCACCTACTGAACAAAAACATTCCTTTAAATGTAATTGAAAATTTTTCAAAACTGTGGAAGTTATGAATAAAATATACTTTCAATTTTTCATATTCAACACCCTGTGTATCTCTGCAACAATCAATCAATCAATCAATTTATTTATCATAAAATATACATATAAATTCAATCACAAGGACCAAAGACAGATGCATGTTTATGACAAGTCACAAATAAACATCAAAACAAAATAAATTAAACATAAAAACAAAATAAAATAAAATACATATCATTAGATCAAAATATATGATAAAAATTGAGAAATTCATCTTTGCAACGAACGACATTTGAGAAAAAAGGTATCAGGAAAGTCCTATATTTATTTTTCGGAGGGAAGCTTCCGTTTAAATTTGGCACCCTGTATAATAAACTACCCTTTTGAAGGGGTGGTTTCGATAATTCCCATTGATGGCACGAAATAATTTGTATTCCGTGATGAGATTACCTACATCGTTTCAATGGAATTTCTTTATTGGAAATTCCCAGTCAACAAAGTTTTTCTGAAAATCACAAGAATAAACTACCCTTATGAGGGGGTGGATTGGACTTTTTTCATTGGTGGAAAATTAAATTTTTAAAAACAATGTTTTTACCAAAATCACAAGAATAAACTACCTTTATGAGAAAGAAGGGGATTGATTTTTTTGCATTGATGGCTCGAACATTTTTAAGTATGAGATCCCATGGTTTATGAATGACAAGTTTATCTACAATCGAGAAAATCTTCATTGGAAACCCCCAGTTTTTATGAAAATCACAAGTATAAACTACCCTCTTAAATAGGAGTTGATTTGGATTACAGAGTATACGAATTTAGAAGGTTTATTATATGGTCAGCAAATTATCCAGACTCTTGATCACTAAGGATATGTATGAAAAAATCGTAAATACATAACGCCTAAAATATCTTTGGAGACTATAAAAATATTACTTTTCATTTTTGTGGATTTGAATAACCATAGAACCCGAACTCGAAAAAGAGCTAGTCAGAACTTAGAAACCTTTTTTACACATCCTTTTGTTAAACATTACCAAAGAGAAGAGTTCCTCCATCTAGCGGAAGAAAGACAAAATAACTATCCCGAAACAAAAGTTTGGAACAGAAACCTGTTGCTGACGGAAAAATGTTATTTAAAATTTTGCGGTTTATGTTTGATTACAAATAAAAACTACTAGAAAATTGAGTAAGAGAAAAACTTTTCTTAGATGTGAAAGTTCATTAATATTAGGAATTTCATTATGAAAACTGAAAAGATGGAAGAGCCTAATAGGCGGAGTTAGTAATTTGAATTTGATGGTGTTTTATAGAAACATCCGTTTGTAAACGAGTGTTCTATAGTTTCACAACATCAATATTCCATTCATTATGATAAGTTGAGTATATCAAAATAGGAACAAACTGTTTCAAATTGCCAAAAGTTTTCATTTTTACACATGAAATTTAATAAAGTATATCAAGTGTGTGACCGAATTTCTCAGCAATTGAAATTTGGGTAATTTTGTTCGTAAAAGTCCAGATTTCAATCCGAGGATATGACTTTGGATTTTTATCTCAAAATGGGGGGCATCATGTTCGAAGCCATTTGTATAACAGGTTTGAACATTTCCCGTTTTCAAGCTAGTACACTAAGGACATGGGGGATGGAATATATCAAAATTATTTCACTCACCATTTATTGCTTCTCGGAAATTTGGTTCTTATCTACAAAATCTATAATTTTGTTAGATAAAAGCACACACTACACTAACACACGCCATTTTGGAGAGCTTCTTTAGCATTTTCCATAAATAACTAGATAGATCGAATTAAAACAAAAGCTACCGTTTTCGGAGTACCCATGGATTATTTCATGGAATCATGGAACTCTCTGTGTATCTGTGTATCCGTTTGTAATTCAATCATCTCCGGAAAGAGAAACCCATTATATGGAAAATATGTTCAAGAAAATTTAATTTTTGGAATCTTTCCATAAGTTCCATACCGTTATACAAATATATTTTCAAAATAAAGAGGATCTGAAGCAACGAATAAAGAACTTGGTTTCCGGTAGAGGCGCTGAACTGTGTCATAACATTTTTTGAAGTTACGAAAGATGGCAGTAAATGTCGAAAGGGGACAAAATAGGCAATCAACATTAAATATAGTTCTCTTGTGAACATAATAGTAGTAATAGTGCCAATCATAACGCTGTTGAAATTCGGAAAGATGTTAGTGAATATCATGATACTAAAGAGGCAGTCATAAATTAGTGTTCTTTGAATGAGAACTGCCAAAATGTTGTTCTAGAAATATATCTTCATGACATTAACATATTTTTGAGAGGATATTGTACCCGATTCACGCTAAAAAATGTTTTTCTATTCAAACTCGATATATGACATTTCCATATACACTAGCGCTCATCGTGGTTGTTTTCGGAACATTTTCATTAGGAGAGGTGAACATTATTCGTATAACATAATCATGGTCTGAAGATATAAAAAATACATAAAAAGGCACAGGTACTTTTTGACAGATAAAAACTATAAGGCCTCCAAATAATGGGGAAGATTGAAATAACTTCCCCCAAACACTAGCGCTAATCGTGGTTGTTTCAGGAATATTGATTTGCAATATTATTTCTTACAACCCAAACATAAATTCAATTCACTTTTGATGTATTGTTTCAGAAACAATTGAAAATACAATCATAATAAAAATATGGGTACAACATATAAACGAAAACAGACGAAATATATAGTTGAGGGTTCGAAGCAACTAGCGGTAAAAGTTTCAACTGTCTGAAGTAACGAGCATACGTCCATCAGGAGCAATAAGAGTACGTTTCGGGATGTAATGAAAAAATTGATGTTTTCAATTCTGAATTATTAAAAACATTGAAATGTTTTTCAATTCCCAAGTTTTTTGCTGACCTTTTTAGGTGGTAATCTTTGTGCAAATCAAAAGTCTAGAAAAGTGGCTCATGCGTGTTCCCTATTTCCAATTTTGCAGCCAATCGTTAGGTTAGCTCGTTTGTATTAATCCTATCACGTAACACTCAGTGAAATAAACAAACACTGGTAACACTACACAAGAGACTGTTTTCTGATTGGCCACTAAATCAGCAGACAATCAGGAAATATACGTGAGCTCAGCTGTGCCAAAGATGTTCTACAAACGCTGTGCTCTCATATGTAGTCAGCTTTATGTGAAGTTCATATAAGTGTAAGAGCTTGCAGCATACAGTTTTCTGATTCGCCATTGAATGACAAGTTATTAATCAGAAACCAACCAGAAAACATATTTTTTCTTCTTTTAATGGGATCACATGACATCTCATACTTATGGCATATTCATTTCTAATTGGCTACTGTTAAGAACTTCGCATTCATTAACCAATCAGGGCCCAATTCGCTGTAAGCTGTCATATGAACTCTGCATAAGGGAGGCAGATTAATCTGCTGCAAACGAACAAGCCCAAATGAAATATCTTCATTTTGTTTTCTGCCAAGAGTGTCAATTCAAGCAGCATGCATGATGCTACTTGTGAAAAAATTATACCGGTTTTGCCATTAATTTGGTGGATGCTGTGAGTCCCATTTTAATCTTGTTTGGAGTTATAAATTCATTGTGCTATTATGTTGATGCGGATATAACATAATTTGCCCGCACCGGAAATGTAAGTGAATTATAATGATTGGCAACAATTTTCATTAATTATATATCTCAGGTCTGTAACTTAGGATTCCCGTACAAAACGCAGTAGGTATCTGGTATTGGCTTGCTCAAAATGGACCTTGCAGAAACCATGAAGAACGTCTTAGCCAAGGGAATCCAACAAACATCAGTTAATGATCTTCCATCTTCCACTGGCATGGGATTTCCTGGTACTGGATATGTTACAGAGAAACTGTACATGTTGCTTCAGCTATATCTACAAAATAAGGGATGGAATCCTTCGGTGGAACTTCTTCAGTGCTTTACAGAGCTGAAAGAAACTTCCATGCTTCCCAGCGCAGCATATCTGCAGTTAGTAGGAAAGGTAAAAATGCAGTTTAGGGAGAATGCGCGTATCACCAAAATTTTTCGTTTATGTGATAGTTCATTATAGTATCATAGACTATCGTTAAAATATTCATCCAGAGTTATACTCTGGATGATTTTTACAAACCTCTAGGCATTCTGGGAAAATTCCATCTATTAATGAACAATTAATCAGGTAGGTGAGAGGTTCAATTATAAAACGTATACATGTTTTCAATATGTATGTACTTATATCATCATCTCCCACAGATTTTGAATTACAAATATTGTTGACAATATCTATAATATCATACTCAGTAGCATGCATGAGATAGATAGAATGAGCATTATATTTGTGTTATATCACCTTTGGCAGCTCATAACATGTTATTCTCAATGAGATTTTGCAGTTTTTGTTCTTTTTTTTACTTTTAAGATATTCCAAGCAGTTTTAGATTTATGTTTAGAATTTGCCATAGACATTATAATAATATGGACTGGTTGTGAGAAAGAGACCATTGATATCAGAACCTGTGAAAAAGGGCAGAATGAGTTCAGGCATAACATTGGTTTCGTATATTGTTTATGTGTTTTCGTGTGGTGTTTTGAAAGTTTTTTATAAATGTATCCAGTGTTTCTGAACTGTTTGACAAGTAATAAACATTCTTAAATATCTATGCCTTCTTCGTGTGCAGCCTACAATTGTGTAGTTAGATACAAAAAAGGGCTGGATGTGAAATTTCATAGGTGAGTAAGCTTGGAGTGTAGGTAGTGATTTGTGGATTTTTTCAACACATTTTCACAGTTTTCCGAATTTATGAGAAAATTTTAATTTAATTTCTCAGTCACGCACAAACTGGTAACATTTTACGTGACTTCTCTTGTTTTTATAACTTAGTTTTATTTATGTGCCTCTATTTATATTGTAGCTGAAGTTAATAGATTTATTATTAGTATAATAGGTGGGTTGGTAGGATTTTGTTTGATTCGGGGGTAGAATTCGATGTTTTTCCCGAGCAATTACTTAAACTAATGTTGGTTAATAATATTTATAAAAGCATAATGTGATTTATTTGATTCCCAAAATTTTCCTTTTTTTCCGAGAACTAACGCAGATACCTATATATGTTTTTAAATCAAAGAATGTTTTCTTCAAACGTTGTAATAAATAATCATGGAATTTTTACTTCCTTGGACTAACGGCATACTTTTACTCCGCCGGAGTAAAGATATTCTTTTACAGCGCAAGGCTGGAATCCCTACGGATTGTCCGTCGACCTCCGTCACGCTCGATAGAAAAAATATCACTTTCATTCCCAATAACACGTACTATTTTCCTCAGTATTTCCCAAAATTAATTGGGCCATTTTTTCTACAGACACGAAATTTTATAGATTACATGAACGTTTTTTATGTAGGCATAATTGATAACAAATTTTGAAATCGCCGGAGTTCCCAATTTAGTTTAATTGCACTTCTAACTTCATGATATCGAATATAAATTTAATTATCAATAATTTTTTTCATTCCTGAACTTTCTGAAAACTTTGGAAGAGATATAAAAATCATTTTCATTCAGATGGAGGCTCAATGGAATTCTTTTGTTTCTGAAAGATATGAAAATATGTCGCATAAAGTTCCTCACTGTGATTTCTTGAACTTTTTCAAAACTCATCTCATTCAAAGTAGTCAATATTTCCCTTGAAAAAATAACAAGAAATAGGTTTTTCCAATGTAATGCCATAGCCAATTTGTATTTTCTGCCTTGTCGTATTTCTATCCTTCACAACATCTCTCTCTCATATATAGTCCGCCAGGAACTGTGTGTTAAAGTCACGTGACGGCCAGTCCATCAGTTATAAGGTCTATGGAATTTGCCAGTAACTTCGAGTTTTACAGTTTTTTTGCTTCATCCAGCAATTTTCTATATATCTTTTTATACTTCAAATAATGGTTCTTGATTTCGATATTACCATTTAGAATGAGAAAGTACCTACATGATCTTCAGTTTTAGTTAGCCAAGGTTTTTGCTTGTGTTTATTTGATCTCTTTGCTGTTTTTAAGGGAAAAGCAATTTCAAAATGGTGCCAAAAGATCTTTCATAAGGCACTTTTTGGGGTTCAATATTAATACTTAAAATCTGGCATGACTGATGATCACTTATGTTACTTAATTTTAAAATGTCCTCTTTTGATTGAATATATGTGCCTGTGGAAGAAGAAACTGCCAATCATGAGGTTTAAATAAGGCATTTTGTACTTCTGGAGGCTCGTATCTCGGAAAGTATTTGAGAAAGCCACGTTTTGACAAGGATATTTACCATCGTGAAAATGATGGATTAAAAAAATCATTTTCTTTTTTTATGACTGGCAGCCGTTGTTGGGGTTAGGAAGGCTTGTTTATTTAAAAAAAAAATATTGTTCAAATCTGTAGATTCTCCCTAAACTGCATTTTTTCCCTAAGAAGTAATACCTTTTACTCAAGAAGCTCTAAAATTAACTACTTTTTAGAATGATGGCTTCTAGAGTTACGTTGGATTCTCAAGGCAGACTGATATTACGTGAAAATGGAAAGATTATCCTGCCATTTGAACACTTTGCAAATGCCGTGATGTTGAAGCATATGAATGGACCTCATGGCTTGCATTTGGGGGTCGAAGCTACAGTCAGGGCTGTGAGTTTCTCTATCAATTGAATCATTTGAGATGTATCATTGAAATTTCACTGTTTAGGTTATGGACTCGTACACGATTGGTAGAGAAAATTTCGGCATGGAGAAAGACTTCATCATAGAAGTGGTTCAGAATTGCCCAAATCCCGCCTGTCGCTATTACAAGAATCAAATGGAACTCACTCAAAAAACCTTACAGCATTTGGCGCCTAGTTATTTGGGCGAAGCACAACCAAATAATACTGACATGAGAAATAGTAAGTTTATTTATAACCTGTTTCGAAAAATAAGTTTTTTTTTAACCTCATAACTATTAATAAGGTTTGTGATTTTTCAAATATTACTTCAAATCGCATCTCAGGATTAAATGCGGTTGACCTAACTGGCCAAACTAACCTGGAAGTAAAACCGAACCCCCCAATGCTCGAAAGACCCAAATCCGTCGCGCCTACTCAGCAACAGATCACTGCTGCACTCATCCAGCAACAGAATAGAGTCATCGCCCAACAAAATATAGATAAGCTCAATGCTAATCTGGAAAAACAACGCCAGCAGATGCAGTTACAGCAACAAATGGACATGGCGAAGAGCCAGCCAAAGCAGCATTTCGATTTGCCCTTGATGGATCACAAGCTGACTGATTTTTTAAGGGCCAATTTAGAGAATTTGGAAGGTGAGTAAAGTTTTTTTGGCATGAGAATGTGAACCTGATTGTTCATATATCTTTGAGTTGATTTTGAATTGTGTTTTCGAAAGGTGCGGTTTTCCTAATGCATACTGTTGATTTGTCTTAACATGTTTTTTTTTTAACACAAAAATAATGGATTGAGTTTTTTTTTAAATTGTGTAAGAAGTTAGTTATGGTTATATCGAAAAAAATGTTTCAGTTGAAAAGATACAATTCTTATACATGAAAGACTCAAGTCCAGTGTGGGATATTCTTGAGCTGGTGTGCCCCACGGATCTACCTTTGGTCCAGCTCTACTAATCAGTCTATATGTAACGTATACATGAAATTGAAAACGCAAATAAAAATTAATCATTGTAAAATTATGAGCATTATGTGATACTAATATTTAAAGCATAAGGGTACTTTGGATATGTTCATTAATTAAATGAAAAATTTGTAAAAAGTTGAAACGTATCGGAATAAAATTATTCCAAGCTATGATTAGGTCTTTTACATAAAAACAAAAGCACAGTCTTTTTGAAATGATTTTGGCTTATATCTCTTATATAATCTGGTAAGTGATTGATCGTCTTGCAAACATTGTAAATAAATGAATCATTCACCAAAGAAAAATTTGGTATTGGTAAGTTGGTACTGTTATGTTTGCAAATAAAGTTATGGGAAGGTATAGACAATATTGAAATTATTCAAATTTGTTTCCAAGATGAAAATAGCAATGATGGTGTGTAAGCTATGGGACACAATGGTTTACAGGAATCAGGTGCTTTTGCTTTAGACAAATATCTAATTGCCTTTTTTTGTAGTGTTGAGGTGTTTTTTTATGAGACTGTTATCATACTCCACTTTATATTGTTCTTTAGTTAGATCAGCACTGGAATACGCCTCAGTTGCATGGTTCCCATATTACAGATGTGACATTGAAAAAATTGAAAATGTTGAAATTCGATTTCTAAAGCATATATCTTTCAAAATGATGACATATCCCACCTTTAATCGTCAAAATACATTAAATAATCTTGACTTAACTGAACTTACCACACGGCGCTTTCAACATGATATGACATTCATTTACAAACTACTATCAGAAGTCAACTGTCCTTATCTTTTAGAAATTATTAACTTCAATGTAAAATCTTACAATACAAGAAATCCTCCACTTTGTTGCATTAAAAATCATAGCACAAACTATGGTTACAACACACCGATGTCTAGATGCATGAGATGGTTTAATAAGTATAATGTTGATCCCCTTGTAAACTCATTGAGAGAATTGAAAAAATCTATTAGGTCCGGTATTTTCACCTCCAGTTATACTAGGAATAAATTAACCAACGGTTAGAATATGCTTTTGTTTAATGTTTATTGATATGCAAAAGCACATTCTAACCATTGGTTGATTTATTCCCAGTATAACCGGAGCTGAAAATATCAGGCCTTAGGCCCATTATTTTCACCTCCGGTTATCCTAGGAATAAATTTACCAATGGTTAAAATGTGATTTTGCTTTATCAATACACGTTAAACAAAAGCATATTCTAACCGTTGGTTAATTTATTCATAGGATAACCGGAGGTGAAAATACCGGGCCTTAGTGAAATAAGGTTAGAATAAACTTGTAAACTCATTGGGTGAATTGAAATATTTCTTAGTGACTTAAGGTTAGACTAATATTATTGTTGTCTTATAATATGTATAATATGTAACTTCTTAGAATAGTAGTTCACTGTAATTATATTGTTTCTAATGGTGAATCAGTAAATAAATAAATAAAATGTATCTATCAAGGCATAAGCTGTTTTTGCTACTGGGAATTTCAGAAGGTTTTTTGGAGTACAATTTTTTTTTATTCCAACTGTATTTTAAGAGAGCTCTGGATTGAAAATTTAACAAATATTTAGTTTTACCTGTCCCGATTAACGTGAAATTTGGAACGTGTTCATAGTTCCCGTGGCAATGCAATATGGAATATTTGATGGAGAAAAAAACAAAATCTCGGACGAGATTTGTGTTTTATGGTCCGATTTGATTCAAATCTTCTATTTGGGGGGTTTTCAAGTCGAAGATTAGGATTTTTTTGTCAAAATTCATAAAATCAAAATTGCGGCTCCAAGATGGCGGACAATCTCTGTGATTATGGACCGTTTCTATTCAAAATTGGTATGTCTGGGTTTTTGGGGTTGCAGATTATTAATTTAGACAAATTTTTACAAGCTTTCATTTAGTCCCAATGTCTGTCTGGGTAATCAAATCTTGAATTTGACCCACTTCTTGTTGTCCGATTAACGTGAAATTTGGCATTCAAAATTCCGGTGACAATCCATTATGGAATTTTTGTAGAGAAAAAACACAATGGCAGTTCCAATATGGCGGACCAGTTTTGTGATTATGGTTCGATTCTATTCAGAATTGTTATGTGGGTGTTTTCGGGGACAGAGATAACGAATTTTGTGTCAAAATCCATGAATTCATAATGGCGGCTGCGATATGGCGACGATTTTTGTGGTTCTAGCCCGATTGCAATAAAAATTGGTATGTGGGGGGTTTTTGGGGTCGGAGATCATGATTTTTTGTCAAAATCCACGAATTCAAGATGGCGACGAGTTTTGTGATTATAGCCTAATTCCATTCAAAATTGGTGTGTGGGGTTTTTTGGGGTCGACATCATGATGTTTTTGTCAAAATTCATGAATTCAATATGGCGGCTCCAAGATGGCGACAAGTTTTGTGGTTATAGCCCGATTCCAATAAAAATTGGTATGTGGGGGTTTTTGGGGACGGAGATCATGATTTTTTGTCAAAATCCACGAATTTAAGATGGCGGCTCCAAGATGCCGATGAGTTTTGTGATTATAGCTCAATTCCATTGAAAATTGTTTTTGGGGCCGGACATCATGATGTTTTTGTCAAAAGTCATAAATTCAAGATCGCGCCTAATTTCACAATAATCTGACAAGTCGAAGTGGGTGAAATTTAACTTGTAAGATTTGATTACAAACCCACAGACAGACATCTGGACAGGTAAAACTACTTAAATAAAAGCTTGTAATAAGAGAAAATATTCGTAACCCAGAAAAAACATCCATGAATAAATTGAGCACTTGTGTATTTGCTGAGACTCCAAAACAAAAAAATTATTTTTTAAAACATTAGAGGTTACTGAATTTATTCAAATATGATAAATAAATTATTCAATTCAAAGCTGTTACGTACTTTGTTGTGAGTTGTAACAAAAATTTTGAAGAATTCATACTTCAACTGAGACCTGTGATGTACAAAACTAAAGCTTTATTTACATTAAGTAAGGCCTTTGTTACAAAAAGTTTTTCTCCTATTCATACTGATCTCAATCTTTACCAACCTCTGAATCAAATCCAATCAATTCAAAGGGTTTTCCGCTGCTAATAAAGACCTCTTGGCCCTGCATAATGGCGCTTGGGCACCAGCTCCAACCATGGCTGCTCCAGCAGATAGTAAAAACGTATCTGAGGGGGGGCAGGAGAAAATCGTTAGAGCGTTTGCGGAAGTTATGAAGAACATGTCCCGGATGAAGACTTACGTTCGTCCCGCCATGTGCAAACCTTACGGAAAGCAGTCTGAGGCTTTACAAAAGAGTGAGTAAACTTTCTTGAAATCATAAGTACTGTGCATACAGTGGGTCTCAAAAAGTCAGTGTCTTTCGATATTGACTGCTTTGGCAAAAGTTATGTGAAAAAACAATATTCCTCAAATTGTTCCTCCACAAAAAAAAACAATATTATATTCAGTATTATAGTTCTACTTAAATTTGAACTGAAAAAAAACTTGTGAAAATGTTTCTTTAATTTATGCAGTCCTGATTTACAATTTATGAAATATATTATGAAACTTTCTACACTGGAGTGTAAATATGAACATTGTGTAATGCACTTATACCGTGTGTCTTGAGTATGCATTATTTGTAAAAATTCAACAAGAACCAGCTTTCAGTTTTTTTTTTAATCAACTTATAAGACGTTTTGCCTTTTTTTCTGAAACATGTATAATACTATCATGATGACATTCCGAGATTGAATCCTTGAGAGCCCCGTTGTGCGGCTCTCGGATAATGATTCAAGAAGCTTTGATCTTATCTGAAAAATCCCCATATTTTTTTTGTTTTTGTTTTGATGCACGTATGGTAAAAACTGACCATATTTCATTATGTTTCTCTAGCTCTCATGGACACAGTCCAGCTGATCCAGTCATTGCGTAGTTTTTTGCCTCCTCCGCACATCCAGGTCAGTTCTTGGAAAAACGAGGATAAGCATCGCTTTGAGGAATCTTAAACAAACAAAAAAGGCAAAATATCATGTCATAACTCTTTTTTTTCGCGAGAAGTCATGACAATGACTCTAATGAATGTTTTTTATCAGTAAACCCAGGAAGAAAACTGGAATTTTAAAAAAGTTTGATGTGTGAAACGTCATTTGATTGATGGCAGCTCATTTTTTCTCACAATCCTTGAGAAGGATGAAAATTAGTCTTATATGTTCCTTTAGTAGTGTGGTTTTGTGAAATTGGACGAATGCATAAGAAATCTAGTCAATTTTGACATGACAAAATAGATCTGGTAAAAATATAATTAATTATGTACGATCTTCAAATATAAATGACTTCTGGGACTTGGTACAAATTATATTCTGATGAATCGAGGATATCTTTTTGGTTGTTAGTTGAAAAACAATTGGATAACTGAAGAAGAAAATGGGAAAGTAAGGCCTATAACATTCTGTGTTTTTCTATTTTGATAATAACTTTCCAAATATGTATTTAAAGCTTTAATCATCCATTTTTTCATTGGTATTCCTCAATGTTCGATGAAAATATATCAATAGTTTTAATTGAGTGGGAGAGAGATATGCCACTTTTTATGTCAAATAATTCCTCTTTCTTGTACGTACATAGAAAAATATTTTTCAATTTGTTTCATAAATTATGTCGTACCCAGTGGCGTACCGAGGATCAATATTTGGCAGGGAAAATTTGAAATATCTCAAGGAAGAACTTGAAATTAAATAAAGAAATAAAGGGAATGGGCAAAGGTGTGAATAGTTGGTAGAGAAAAAGTTGAGAATCTTGTATAAGAAGGAACGAAGCCTCAAGTCGTTTTTATGCCAGTTGGAACTGTTCAATTAATGTTCGAAGGTTTAATTTTTACTCGAGTCCCCCATTGGAAATATCCATTTTGAGGTCCCGCGAGACGATTGAGGCCATGTCCAGAGTGAAGTCTGTTTGTCTGTAATCTTCCACGATAACTGCCGAACCGTTTGACCAATCGAGCTGAAATTTGGTATGAAGATACAGTTTCTGTCCCGACTGCAACCATTAGTTTTCGGCAGTCATCTGTCAAACAGAAGTATCACTATTTAAAAATGACAGAACTATATCGCTCGGTACTTGACTTGCAATATGTCATTTGAAAGCCCCTGAAAAACGGTATCCAGAATAGTCAAAAGTATTTCTCCAAACTGACATAGGTCAATAATAAAAAAATGGCAAAGCTCAGAATTTTGCAATTTATTATTCAAACTCTATCAATTTAATTTGGCGGGGAACAATAGAACATAAAATCAAATTGTTGGCTATAATGCTTTGCTGACCATAATATAAAAAAATTCTAGTTATTCCTTCACAATATTTCGAGTAACAGCTGAAGATGGAGCTTTAAAGCTCCGAAACATGTCCGTATTTGATAATTTAATTTTATCAAGTGAATCTTTACCCAATGATTTGCTTAGCAAAAAATTGATGTATCCAAATTTATATATATTTTCTTGTGATATATCGTACTTAAGTAGTCGAATTGACATTGAGATTACGAATGAGATTTTTAAGTTATTGAATAGTGTTAAAACAGGGTCCTCAGCTGCCTAAAAAAATCGTCAGGGAAAATTCGAATGAAAGTCGGAAATAGTAGCCATGAGATAAGCACCAGTGTTTTTTTATTCATTTTACAGAAAATGTTATTCCTTCTAATTTGCACGTCGTCATGTTAAAGTTTTTTTATAAACCCAATAAACCTTACGGTATTTTGCAATTGTGAGTAGGATTCTGAATCATTTCTCATCATTAATAACATTTTCTGTAAGGTTTATATGCATTATGGTGAGCTGTATAAAAATTCCGGAAAACCAGTGTTGGTGATTTTTTTTAACGAATTTGCTGAGAACCCTTTTGAATGAGCACAAATTGTAGCACATTGAGGTACATCACCGATGTATTTATAATAAAACATCCATTGTTTTTTTAGACATGGCAAAATGTGTAGTTTTAAAAAGTATTCAATATTAGTATTAAGTGCTGCTCTCAGAAAAATGGCCAGGCTACAATGGCAATCAAAAATCTAGTCGTGGAGATTGAAATTATTTTTACCAAAATTTTCCTGTGATATCAAAAATCAGTGATTTTTTGTGAGGGTGTGGTACTTTCACTTTTTAGAGATTTATTAACTAAATTACCACCACACATATTTTCTTTTCAATAGGTTTAGCTAAAATTGAATGGAAAATAAACTGTTGTAGATCTGAGCCGATAACAACTGTAAAGACTGTTGAACTCTGATCGGTCATATTCAGCAGTGACAATTTGACGCATGAAATCAATAAACTCGAAATGGATGTTTTAACAATATACTGGGTGTTCAATTTAAAACATAACCTAAATAACCCCAAAATTATGTACAGGTCGATTTTTCACGTATCGTGGTTTTGTTATCCCAGTTTAGTGAAAATGATTTAGTGAAGTGAGTGTCTTTTGTTTGCTTTAATATAATTTACATTTCAGATATCTAAAAAACTAATGAACCAATTTGAAAAAATTAAAAAGGTTATACCGAAATAGCTTTCATATAAAGTATATGTTGGTCTCTGGTTCTGTCATAATTGGACACCTGGTATATCAGTTCAGACTGATTCATTTTTTGTTTTTGTAACAGAATATGACCGCTAGTTTTCAAGTACTTTTCCTGTGTGAACAAGAAATATTTAATTGGAATAAGTAGTCGATCTACAATTTCGGAGATATAAATGCAGAAAAATTAAGAACTACTTGTTTCCAAAATAAATGTAATTCTTGGATTATATATGTTACAAATGATATGAGTGTCTGTGTCTTGCCAATTTTATCTAGTATTATTTTGCTTTGAGCGTTTACTCCCTTATACAATAAGTAGATTTTTGCAGTATTTTGAAGTATGTGATAGAGGTGATTTTTTTTCTTTTTTATTATAATCAAGCTTTTGTGCAATTTCGAATTAAAACTTTATGAACTGATTTTTTTTATTTATCCCAATATTATCCAGACCATAATTTGACCAGTGGAAGAAAACTATAGTTTTCAATATCTAAACAAATTCATCCTTAAAATCGCTCCTCTTCCAAAGATTACAGTACTTATTTATTCAGAACTATCTGTCCAAATTTCTGTATTCCCTGTTTTTTTTCTGTCTCGTCCGCATATAATTTATTTTTTTCCTATGTTTTTTTGTGTTGTTCCATCTAGGTAATGCCTTTGACTCTGCCCGTTTTTCCATTATCCCGTTTCCGAGTTATCCAGTTTTACCGTGATGCCATTTTCTCGTTATCCCATTTTCCAGTTTTTCCAATATCGCTTTCTCCCATTATTCTGTTTTCCTGTTATCCCATTTTCCCGAAAAAAATTAACCAAATTGGTACAGCTGTTATCAAGTTATGAGCTTACCATTATTATTTTCAATAACTTCTAAAAACCTTCCTTTTCCTAAAAACAATTAGCCAAATCGGTCCATAAATTGTTTTTATAAAATAGAATGTTAACGTGCCTGGGATTCGTTCGTGTGACTTTCTGCTTGGTAGGAGCTATTTCCTCATTGGGTAATAACTACTTTGTCTTTTTCTTCGTCAAATTTCTTATATACCCGATTTTTCCAATTTCCGGGCAACTTTCCTAATTTTATATTCTGTATCAACCATCCTCGGGCTTTTAACCCTTTCCGTACGGCAGCTACACGAAAAAAAATTCCGTACAGAAGGGACTTTTGAGCATGCCGAACAGACGGCTGTCGACTATGTGCGACACTATACTTACAGACCGTGCCGAACAGACGGCTGTCGACTATGTGAGACACTATACTTTGATACTATACTTCAGCCTCAGATAATCCACAGTGGCTATCGTGATTTTTTGTTGTCTTTTTGCCCGCGACGAGATCCCCGAGGGACCAGCAGCATTCTTCGACGACATTTCAAGGCATACTGGCGCGAAAAAACAAAAACACTGCACTCGACTTAGCACTGGCCATGCCAGGTTGCCGGATGTCAGCCGCCTGAGCGGTTAGCATGCAGTGAACGCAAACGTTGCAACAAGAGTCTGTATGCCAAATCTAAAAATTTTATGCGTCGCATCCCAACCGGCAGTCGTCCAGGAGACAGTGAACATGTCGTCGACCATATGCGACAGCCGTCTGTGCGGCACATATCCTCGGTGTCGCATATGCTGCGTCAGCCGTACGGAAAGGGTTAAGAACATAAAAAAAAGAAAATGCCAAATCGGTCCAGCTGTTCTCATATTTTGCGCTTACAAAGAACAGACTCATTTTATTACAATTACAAGCTTTTATTTAGTTTCACCTGTCCCGATGTTTGTCATCAAATCTTGCAAGTTGCAAGAACATTCCCCGAGAAAAGACAAGAAATGAGAGAGGAAAACAGAAAAAAAAAAACAAAAACAACTAAGCGATCGAGATTTGAATAATTATTTGATTTTTAGTATGATATATAGTTATTGTTGCTTCGCAAACATAATGTTTCTGATCTCTTTTTTGAAAACGTGTAATGGTGTTGAATAAATGTCAACTTTGTGGCAGACTTGATTGAATTTATTACACATTGCAAATAAAGGAGATTTTAATAATATATTTGTTCTTGGTGTTGGTAAATAAAAACATTGTTCATTTCTACCGTTGATTCTTGGTACATGAAAGTCTAGTTGAGATAGTAGTTTGGGTGAGTTGACAAGACTGTTTACCAGTTTGTAAATAAATATGCAAGCGTAATATGTTCTTCGGTCCTCGAGAGAAAGAAAATTTAAATGCTTTAATAATATATTATTATCTATTCCCTGACTGGGGTAGACATCATCAAGTTTGTAAATGACGTATTTCATAAACTGTCGTTGGACGGATTCGAGAGATTGATTGTATGTAGCGTATATAGGTGACCAGACAAGACAGCCATACTCTAGGCGGGATCTGACAAATGAATTGAAGAGAGTGATGAAACTTTCCATGTTTTTTTGAAATCTTTACAGTTTCTAAATATAAGCCCTAACATTATTTTTGCAGCAGATACACTTTTCTCTATGTGGAGTGCAAATGAAAGTTTGGTGTCAAAGTATACTCCCAAGTCTTTGCAATTATCGGTTTTTTCTAGTAAATGATTATTTATTGTATAATTGTGATCAAGAGTGATGTGTTTATTGGAAAAGGTGGAATATTTACATTTATTTAAATTGAGTGGTAATTTGTTCGAAAGGCACCAGATGGCTAATTTATCCAAATCGCTTTGTAGTATTTGACTGTCTTTAGGTGACTCTATAACACGAAAAACTTTCAGGTCATCGGCAAATAATAGAATTTCACTATCCATACTCATTCCTATGTCATTGATGAACAGGGAGAACAGTATAGGAGCCAGGTTGCTTCCCTGTGGTGCGCCACTGGTGGCATTGTATTCATCAGATTCGTGTCCTCTATATTCAACAAATTGAGATCGATTTGTAAGATAAGAATTGTAGTAGACTTGAATCGAAACCAATTTCATTGAGTTTAGAAATAAGTATAGTGTGGTCCAACTTGTCGAAGGCCTTTTAAAAATCTGTATATATTGTGTCCACCTGGAGTTGATTTTCTAAGGCGCAACTTATAGTTTGTGTAAATGTTATTAGATTGGTAATAGTGGATCTTTTTGCGTCCTATTTTAAAAATGGGAAGAAAATATATTTTGAACCTTAGGAGAAATTCTATTATATATACATATCTCAAAGGCCTTCGCAAAGTTACATAGCAGTGTGATGGGTCGAAAGTTTTTCATGTCATTTATCTCTCCTGTTTTAAAAATGGGAAGAACAGACTCATTTTATTACAATTACAAGCTTTTATTTAGTTTCACCTGTCCCGATGTTTGTCATCAAATCTTGCAAGTTAAATTTGACCCACTTCTAGTTGTTCGATTAACGTGAAATTTGGCAGGTGTTCATAGTTCCCGTGACAATGCATTGTGCATTTGTTAGAGAAAAAAAAACAAAAACAAAAAAAGTTAAATGTGTAGTACACACGTGTGTCTATAGTCCCAGAACAAGTTGGAATTGACTAGTTCTATTAAACATTTAAAATTGAAATTTGGTATTGAACTGTTGTAAAAGTTATAGTGAATCCATTGAAGTTAAAGTTTTCATAGTGGAAATCGATTAAAGTGATTTAATCGACAGTGAACTGAATGCATTCAGCCCCTTAGGAAACAAAAAAAGATATCTGGAAGTGACAAAAACTGTTTCCATTAAAAAAAAACTTGTAAAGTGTGGCCACAGCTGCTCTCATTTAAACAGGACCGGATTCAGACATTTGTATTTATCTTCAACATGGATTATTCCTGTACAGAATGTAAAGAAAAATTTAATCCAAATATAAGAGATGAGATAAAATGCGATTCTTGCTCTAGATCATTTCATTATAAATGCTCAGGTCTTGGGGGATCGGAACTTAAAGTAATGGAGTTGAAGACAAAAAGAAAATTGCAATTTTTTTGTGATGATTGCCAGCAAGGTTTGAAAATACTCCCTACCCTGTTGGCTAAGATTGAGAAACTGACATCAGAGGTAGAAGCCCTGAGAACGCAACCTACTAGAGCTATCAATGAAGAAACTTTTTTTGTGGAAATATCTGAACGCCAGAAACGGATGTGTAATGTGATGTTTTTTAATTTACCTGAACAAAAGGATGCTCAAACGGACTCTGAATTTGTTGACAAATTTGTACAGGAAATAGCAAATATCAATATAGAGACCAAAAACGTTTTCAGAATGGGAAAGAAAAACAAGAATGGCAATCGATGCTTAAAAGCTGTTTTTGCTAATTCTGATGAGGCTTTGAAAGTCATCAGAAGCAAGAAAAATATTGATAGAACTAAAAAAGTCTTTTTATCGCCCGATTACACACCTTTACAGCGTGAAAATTTAAATAAATTGAAAGAAGAGATGGAGACAAGAAAAATAAATGGAGAAAACGACCTTTTCATCAAGTATAGAATAGAATAGAATAGAATACTTTATTTGCCCAAAATAACAAAAGATGTTTTAGCATCGTCATAAAAATTTTGTTTCTTGTTTGCTTATATATAAAAAGTATATGTAGTAAGTATAAAAGTACATTCACACATTTCAAGTATGCATAACATAGTATAAAGACATATTAAAAAAAAAAAAACAGGAAAGACAATACAGTTAAAATCTTAGTACTGAGGAGAGATCTGCTTCTATGAATTCTTCGATGGTGTAGATGTTAAGTGCTAGAAGGATTTTCTTTATTTTTAATTTGAATTTTGATGTTTATGTCATGTAAATTGAGGTGTTTTGTTTTTCGAAATTGCTTTCATTAGATTTAATGGGGGAATTATCAAATTATTTTTATTTCTTGTGTCATGTGAATGTAAGGTATTTTGTTTTTCGAAATTGCTTTCATTAGATTTAATGTAATATAGGCAGTGATAGACAAATAAGGCTGGGAGAGTTAATATGTTTAGGTTTTTGAAGATATGTCTACATGATTCGTTGTAGGGAGTATTTGTTATTGCTCTGATAGCCTTTTTTTGCATGCTAAAAATGTTTTTCCATTCTGTGGCGTTTCCCCACATTAGTATACCATAAGAAATTTGGCTCTGAAATAGTCCCATATAGGCCACTCTGCAAATTTCTGTGGAAGCTGTTTGTGAGAGTTTTCTCAATAAAAAAGTTATACTAGCAAGTTTTTTTGATAGAGTTTGGATATGGTGTTTCCACGTTAATTTTGTGTCAAGAAAAAGTCCAAGGAATTTTATGTTTTCTATATCCCCATTGAAATCCCTAAGGGTGAAATCTAGAGTGACTGTTTTGCTTAGATTTAGACTTAGTTGGTTTGATGTGAACCAGGGTATTATTTCTTCGCTTATATTTTGGTTTATAGTTTCTGAGTTTAATGGATCTTGGTGGGAGTGAAAGACAGTGGTGTCATCAGCGTAAAGGATGGATTTTGCACAGTTGATATTGCTTGAGAAATCATTCACATATAAAATGAAAAGTAAAGGTCCAATGATTGAACCCTGAGGGACTCCTGCCAGTATGTTTTGTGTTGAAGATCTAACACAGTTGTGTTCCACCAGTTGTGATCTGTTTCTTAAGTAAGCCTCTGTGAAATGGTAAGAGTTTCCCCTGATACCATAGAGTTCAAGCTTACCTAGGAGGATGTTATGGTTGACACAGTCAAAAGCCTTCGAAAGATCGCAGAAGGTAGTTGTTACTATTTCACCCCTTTCGAAGGCTTCTACAATGGTAGTGACTAGTTCTATTATTGCATGGTTGGTGGATAATTTTTCCCTGAAACCAAATTGTGAAGGGGATAAGAAGTTATTTTTATCCAGGTATGAGACTAATCTATTTTTGTAGGCTATTTCTATAGGTTTGGAGAGAATAGGAATTATTGATATTGGTCTGTGATTGTCAAGAATATTTTCGTCCCCCTTATTTTTAAATATCGGTATCACCTTAGCGAATTTTAATTTTGTGGGGAAGTCCCCAAGTTCAAAACATTTGTTTATAATAATTGCAAGAGGGTGAGAGATACCTTCACATATGACTTTTAAGAGTTTGTTGCTTAGTCCGTAAATGTCCAAAGCAGAACTATTTGACATGTTTTTTTTAATGTTTTCGACTTCTGGGGTGTAGTGGGGAGAGAAATAACGATTTTCTGGATCTGTAGATTTGAGGAACTTGCTTAATGGGATCTCTATCTGTTGAGGGTAGTGAGTCTAAGAGAGCAGTGGAAATGTTTATGAAAAATTATTAAAATCTTCTGGAAGTATTTTACAAATGGTTTTTTCCAAGTTTTTCCTTCTGGGTTCATTTATAATTTGCCACATTGCTTTAGAATTGTTTGACGATTCGATTACCTGTTTGGATGTAAAATTTCTTTTTTGTTCCTGAATTTTATTTCTGTAAACTCTTCTTGCTTTCTTAATTTCCTCATCTATGTTAGTTATCTTGTTATTTTTTGCTAATTCAGTGAGAAGTGATAAGTTATCTCTGAGTAATCTCAGTTCTTCATTATACCATTTTTAGAAAGGTTTTTGAGTGTTTCGTTTTTTGTCTTTTTGGAAAACATTCATCTATTGTTTTAGAAGTATGTCAAAGAAAATTTCAAAAATATTATCAATATCATGGAGTGTTTCTAGGTGATCCCATTTATATTGCTTCAAAAGATAGATGCACTTTTTGATTGCCTCATCTGACATTGGCCTGAATTCAATGATGCAGGTTCCCTTTCATTTTGAATTTAGAATCTAGTGTGTATTTATTTTTCAAACCGATATGATCGGACATATAACAGTTAACTAGGGTTATTTCGCTAGCTTTCCTAACATTAGTTATACAGTTGTCTATGCAAGTTTCACTATTTTGTGTTATTCTTGTGGATTCATATACTAGTAATTCACAGCCAAAGGAGCTTACAGTGTCACAGAATTCATTGGTCAAATTACAATTATCCTTAATATTTATGTTGAAGTCCCCATAGATAAAAATGGGTTTGTGTGTTTTGAGAAGAAGGTTCAAAATATGGTTGAGTTTTTGTAGAAAAATACCTGGATCTCCTGAGGGTGATCTATACATACATAGCACTATAATGTTTATTGTTTTTACTTCAATTGCTATCACTTCACAATGAATATCCACTGAGAGAGAGTCAATGATTGGTAGTTTTTTTGTCTTAAATTTGGAGTTCACGTATATCATAACACCTCCATGGTTACTCTGAGTTCGGCAGTAGTTGTTCACTAGAGAGAAATTTTCAATTCCATAGTATTTGATAATGTCTTGATGGAGCCAGTGTTCGCACAGACAGATTATGTCTAGTTTTTCATTATCGATAAACAGTTCTAACTCTTCCAACTTATTTCGTAGGCTTCTAATATTTATAAAAAAAGTATTCAGTTCATTACTGTTTTTTTCTTTACTGTTGGGGGGCTCCATTAAAAAATTTCCTGGTTGTTGTAATAGGACTGCTGTTTCGGTTTCGGTGGTATGGGTCAGTGTACTAATGGCATTCCATTCATCGCAAAGGCCCATCCAAAAAACTAGATGACGACATCAATATTTATTACTTCAACACCAGCGGTATGAGAACTAAACTTACAGAATTTCGTAATGCTGCCCTGTGCTCCCACTATAGCATAATAGTTATTGTAGAAACTTGGCTCACCAATGATCATCTCGATGCAGAACTTGGGCTAACAGGTTATGATATATTTCGTTGGAACCGTGATCCTGTTACTACAGGGAAGGAACGTGGGGGAGGTATTTTAATTGCAGTGAAATCAACTCTATCCGCTAAAAGAATAAAAATACCCTCTGTTGACAGTGTAGATTTAGAACAAGTATTCATTTATTTTAATCTTAAGAACAAAACCGTAGTACTGGGTGCTATATATATTCCTCCATCTTCACCTATCAATTTATATGAGGATCACATTAGTACTGTTGAATTTGTTACCAGCTCAGTCAAACCTTACTATATGTGGAGATTATAATATTCCGGATGCCACATGGTTTAATGACAATCTGGGTTTAAATGTTAACTGTAATGAAAACTCCCCGGGAATAGCAATTCACCAAGCGTTCAGCTTTCATAATTTCTTCCAACTGAATACCATACCAAATAGTATCAATGTTTATCTAGATTTAATATTCTCCAACAATCATTTCTCCATTACAAAGCTACAGATGAAATCTTCAAAAATAGTATTCGGCACACTGCCATTGAATTTTCTTTAAATATTTCTATTCCAAAAGAATCTGAATATGAGGAATACTTTTTTGATTTCAGAAATGGAAATTATATTGGGATAAATGACTTTTTAGCTGACGTTAAATGGGAACATATTTTCTGTAACTCAGATGTTAATAATAACATTAATTGTTTTTATGACATTATTTATCAGGCAATCCATCTATTTATTCCTTTAAAAAAATTCAAAACTTCTACCTTTCCCTCTTGGTTCAGTTCTAACCTCAGAAAAATGATTTATGACAAAAAGAACACTCATAAAAAATATAAGGAAACAGGCAACATTGATTACTATTATGATTTCTGTAAATTGAGGGACAGTTGTAAAGCTATTCGAGATCAGTGCTATGAAAATTACATTAATAAAATTGAAGATAATATCTCTGATAATCCAAAGGCCTTTTGGGGTTATATTCAGAGTAAAAGAAAGGATTATAAGTTAACTTCAGCCATGTTTTATGAAAATGAAGTCAGTAATAATACTTCCGAGATTGTCAAATTGTTTGCCTCTTATTTTTCAACTGTATATAATAACCAGGCAGTGAATATTACTCCTGAATATAATTTTGAAAACAAAGTCTATATCAACAATTACAGTATTACTGCTACGGATGTAATAGATTACGTTCTCTCTGTTTCCCCCAAGCTCTCAATGGGACCTGATGGGATACCTTTATTTTTTATACACAAATGTCTATACACTTTAGCAATTCCATTACGAAATATCTTCAATCAAATTTTTGCTCTAGGCACCTTTCCAGATTATTGGAAACATAGCTTCCTGAAACCAATGCATAAACTAGGAGATAAGAAAAATATTAAGAATTATAGAGCAGTTTGCAATCAGTCAGAGATGGCTAAGATGTTTGATTCTATGCTTACAAAGAAACTTTCCTGGGACTGTAAGTCTTTACTCAATCCCCAACAACATGGTTTCACAGAAGGTAAATCCACTTGTACCAACCTTGCTCTTTACACAAACTACATAACTGAAAATCTTGAGAGGAGGCTACAGGTTGACTCTGTCTATACGGACTTTTCCAAAGCCTTTGACAGAGTCAACCATGGCCTACTTATAGCTAAAATTCAAGCGTGGTATAGACGGAATATTTTGCAAGTAATCAATAGCTTCTTAACTGGTAGAACTCTGTCTGTGAAATACGGAGATACAACATCTACACCCATTCAGGTTCCATCAGGGGTACCACAGGGATCCCATATGGGCCCACTGTTGTTCAACTTGTTTGTATCGGACATAGAGTTTGTTTTCAATTATTCTGAATTTCTTATGTTTTGGGACGATCTCAAACTTTATCGGGCAATTACTTGCGGAAAGATGCAATTAGTACAAAAGATCTCGAGCTTTTTCCATGTGGTGTAGAAATAATTTGTTAGAGGTAAACATCGATAAGTGTCAAATCATTACGTGCTAGAATTAGAAGTCCAATATTCTCTGAATATAAATTGAATAATATAGTTCTTAAAAGAGAAAAATTTATTAGCGATCTGGGAGTTAAATTTGATAGCAAATTAATTTTAATCTTCAAGTATCAGAAATTGTGGCAAAAGTCTCAAAATGCTAGGTTTTGTGTTGAGAATTTCAACTGATTTTTCAATTAAAACAAAAAATCTTTTATATTGTGCTTTCGTAAGATCCATTCTTGAGTATTGTTCGGTTATATGGGACCCATATTATAATGTAAATATCGATTTGATTGAAAATGTTCAAAAGAAATTCTTGAGGAATTGTGCTTTTCACTTTGGTATTCAACGAAATGAATATGAGTACAGTCAACTCTTAACCAAGTTAAATATAAAATCATTGGAAGATAGGAGAATTTCTATGAACTTGAGTTTCCTCTTCAAAATAATAAATAATAAGATCAACTGCCCAGAAATACTACAACTAATAACTTTTCATATCAAACAAAAAGATACGAGAAATCCTGATATTCTTCATATAAATTTTTTCTATACCAATTATGCTATGAACAGTCCGATTCCTCGTATTCTGAAGCTGGGAAATGTCATAATAACTTAGATTTGTTTAATGTGTCACTTCAGGTCTTCAAAAATCAATTGAAAAGGCTATAGCGTTTCCGAAACTTTTCTTTACCTTACCATTTTCTTTTGTAAGTACCAGATTGGTTACATCATTTTCTTTGTTAATACCAGATTTGTTTCATCTTTTAGTAATATAGTAACTAGACATAAGGATTCATTAATACTTTGTATTTCACACTTCGCTAAATGTTTTGTAAAATTCTAGTGTAGACTTTAGACATAAGAATAATATTTTATAGTTTATCACACTTTGTTAAATGTAAATTGGCTTTGCCGTTAAATAAATAAATAAAAAAATGGCGGCTCCAATATGGCGGACGAGATTCGTGTTTATGGTCAGATTCGATTCTAAATTGGGATGTAAGGGACAAAATTCATAAAATTAAAATGGCAGCTTCAAGATGTCCGACGATTTCTGTGATTGTGATCTGATTCTATTCATAATTGGTATGTGGGGGTTTTCAGGGTCAGAAATTATGAATTTTTCGTCAAAATTCGCAAATTTAACATTGCGAACGAGTTTTGTAATTATGGTCCGATTCGATTCAAAATTGGTATGGTACTAAAAATCACAAAATAAAATAATTAATAAAAATAACCTTTTCAAAAACAAGCTTTTATTCAAATACCCTAAAAAGTACAAAATAATTGCTTTGGATGTGTGACGTAGGTTATTCCGTGAGTTATAGATTCAAAAGCTTGTCGCATCGGTATTCGAAATGAAAACTTTGTGCAACAAGCTCTTGAATCTAGAACTCACGGAATCCTACGTCACACATCCAAAGCAATTATTTTGTACTTTTTAGGGTATTTGAATAAAAGCTTGTTTTTAAAAAGGTTTTTTTTTTATTAATTATTTTATTTATTATATAGTTGGAATGATTTACCCTTTGCACATTTATGTTTTGGCCATTGTACAAAGAAACTGTCATAAGGTAGCTTGCTTTTACAACGCTTGTAGTAATGAGTAAATTTTTTCGTCTATATGGATGAGCCGGCCCTGTCTTTTCTGTCAATATGTGAAAATATTTGTTTGTCGGAAGTTTCAAGAAAAAAGCATTTCAAACAAGAGTGGTTTATTGTTTTGTGAACATTTTGAATAAATTGACAATATCAGTTTTACAAATCCAGCTTTGCTTTCAAGTGGTGAGAATTCCTCATAAGTTTATCATCAGACTTTTCAAAAAAAAAATTAACAAGTGCCATTATTCCGTTTAAAACATTTCTCATTCAATCATTGCAGCTTTTCTATCGCTTCAGTGGACTCCAAACGCCCAATAACATACAAACGAATCTTCAATAGAAGAACATTGATTTTCTATATTTCGAAATTCCAGTAACTGTAGTGCTTTGCAAAATCCCTACAATTAAATCCTCATATCCATCACCATTAATGTTTTGAACTTTCAAATTTATTTTTTGATTTCTAAGGGTTTTATATTGACTTCCGTGTAAAATTCATCGAGTGGTTGTTCCCATCTTTTCTCAAAGTAAATATTCAATAAGAACTCTGCATTCGCTCCAGTTTTTAGTGCCCATGGTAAATAATAATTCAGGTACAATTGGCGGTGCTTAGGTTTCAATCTAACGGGCCCAAAAACCGCCCCACCTATGCACATCGGTAGTGTAGTTTGTATAGCCTCAACCCATTTCACTGTTACTTCACCTAGCATATTTGTTGGCATTTGTAAAACGGTGTGAATCAAGTCGTGCACTTCTCTGTAACGTTGAATGACGTAAGCCAGTTCTATGTCGTCAATGAACTGTACGGGCAACCTGGAGTCTGGAGTTACTCGGTTCTTTTCTAGAAAGTTGCTGTACGTCTTTCCCAAGGTTCCGTCAGGTAAATTTGCCAAGTGTTCCATGTTAACGGTGCTCGAATTTATTCTTGGTCTTTCATCGAGGATTTGGGAGCCTTCTTGTGAATCTCTCATGCGTTTCAGCATGTATTTTGCGGCATATTCGCCAGTTGTCTCTCCTAAGCAAGCTATCATGTCGCCACGATGTGGATCTAGAATTGATACCAAGGCAGAGCCTATAGTAAGGATGGATTTTTGAAAGGGGTTGGTTTGGATGTGATTTCTGTGAAAATCATCTTCAAAATTTATAGCAGAACTACTGTAATTCCTTGGTATTACAGCTTTCTTCAGTGAACGTATTGCATTAAATAGTTGTAGTTTTCATTTCATCTTCACAAAAAGAACTATATAAAAAATAGTTACGATTTCATAACCTATTAATATATTTGCGCGACTGCCACAAAAGACGCGACATCTATTCCTAAATCTTTAATACAGGAAAATAGTGATCGTCGTCTACTTTTTGACATGATTGGCTAAAACACAGAACCACTTAAAGTTCATGATAATGAGTTATAAGCCCACATTACAGTTCGCAATTTTTTTGGAGCACTTCAAGGATTTCTATTATGCACAAGCCCTGTGGTTTCATCCCGCCAGCTACCACAATAGGATTCGATCCTCAAAAATTACATTATGTGGAAATAATTTCTCAAATACCAAAATTTTGTCGAAATTTTTAAGTTTAAAGGTGCTCCTCAATTCAAACTCGATTTGACCTTCACTTGAATAACTTCTCCCAAACACTAGCGCCAATTGTGGTTGTTTCAGTCAATACTATTTCTTTCAACCCAAACAAAAATTCAACTTCACTTTTAATGCGATGTTTCGAAAATACTATGATAATGAAAATATTAGTATAACCTATAAACAAAGGCAGATGAAATTATAGTTGACAGTTCGAAGCAACTAGTGGTCAAAGTTTATAAAGTGACGATACATACGTCCATCAGAGACTCTAGGAGTACGTTTTTGAATGTCGTGAAAAAATTAGCGTTTTCAATTTCGAATTATGAAAAAAAAACAACAATTTTTAAGTTTGTTGCAGAGCTTTATGAGCAAATCAAAATATCCTAGTAAACAGGAACATACGCGTTCCCTATAGTCATTGGTTAATTGTTGATTAAAAAAAAATGCACAGTGTAAAGTGGCTCTAACTAATATTCCTGTCATACATATTACTTAAACAACCACAGTAGCGCTAGTGTTTGGGAGCCCTGACACTAACAGTTTGAACTGTGTTAAATAATGATGCAATTGTCTATCAGAGGCGTTAGGTGTACGTTTTCAAATGGGATGGAGAAAAAGCACTTTCAATTTCGAGATAAATAAATATTTTTTTCTAATTCTGAGTATGCTGCTGAAATTTATATAGCGACGTTTGGCGTCAGTTTAATTTTTATAGTTCTGTTCTATGGCAACTAGCTGCAACGTCTGGTTATATATTGTGTTTTATGTCGTATTTCCAACTGAAATTTGAAATTACTGAATACTTGAATATACGTTGAGAACTTAAGAACAGAAAATAGTCAGCATTTTGAAAATATAAATGAAGGTGTCAAGGATATCTGTCAATGAATTTGGCATCAATTCAAGTTTATATTTCCATAAAACTACTATTTTTAGCATCACCTGTAGTATTTCGATTTCCATAAAACTACTATTTTCAGAAGGATACAGAATCCATATCAACTAAATGAATCAGTTCCGGGCTGTAGTGAATAACAATCCCCGGATACAACAAAAGCAGTAAAATTAATTACTACACCCTTATATTATATGTGTAGGTTATCCTACTATTGGAAGTATTTAAAAATTCTAATACCAATACGGCCGCTTTTGAAAGGGATAAATCATAAGCGGTGCGCCACCTGTCGGTGATTTTTATAATGTATGCGTAGTTTTTAAAATTCATTTGCTGGATTACAGAACAAAATCCGGGAGCGTTACATAATCTGGATGGTTTATTAAACAAACTAACCAGTTCAGAAATACTACTCAGAAAGCTTCTTCAATTTCTCAAGAGGGCGCTAGGTGATGTTTTCCTTATGATAAAAACCATAGAAATCATAATATATATAGTTGCTCGATATATAATATGATTTCTATGGATGAAAACTCTGAATTGTACAGAAATGAAAAAACCCTAATTCATTTTGGCGAAAAAAGTCCATTTTTTCTCAAAGTGGAGATTGTAGAATATGGAAGGAAAAGAGAGTTAACTCAAAGTTGTTCACGAAATGGAGAACGACTTTGAGTTGACTCTCTTTTCCTTCCCATAAACCCTAATTTATACCTTAAAATCGATTGTTGCGATGATTATGTTGCAATGCAATGCATTCTTAAATCGGGTAACCCATAGACAAATTAAAAATAAAGAGACTGTTTGAAACATTGGCGATCTTGACCACCAAGTTTTTGGTACGGCCAGTCGCGCATGGAGGCGCTGCCCGCAATCAACAGACGACTGATATGATAATTTTCTAATTTCGACATTTGTCAGAAAATGACAAACCACGTAATAATTTCAGAATAATTCTACTGTTGTCATCGAAAAATTAATTATAGAAATTATACTATGGACTTGAATTATGTACCCAATGTCGAAAATGGAATGTTTTGTTATTCGAGTTGACGCTGAAATTCCTCGAAATATTCTTTCACAAGGTAAAATATAAGCTGCTTTTCACAAACTGATACTTATTTCCATCCATCAGTTGCAGAAATTTTTTCACAAACTGATACTTATTTCCGTCCATCAGTTTCCATTTCCTATCACCATTTGAGGAAGTACGAAGATTATCATCAAACTGGAGTATTTGTTTAGTATACCTAAGCTTTATATTTAAATATATTTATATATTTAAATAATATAAGCTATGAATATTTTTTTTCCATTTTCTCCTTTGTGCTAATAAATGAACAAAATTATTGAAGGTTTGTTGTAAATGTAATTTGTTTTTATTTTGGTTGATTTGATGAAGACTGAAGAATATTTTTAATTTTGTTGTTTTTCGGAGTTTTATTATTGTTTTGTCTGCAGTTGTATCTTGTCCTAGATACAATAAAATGTGTTTTTATAGTGTTCAACTTATTATTCTGGTTTTATGAGATCTTTAATTTTGTTCTTGATATCATGAAATAAAGATTTACTTTGAAACTTTATTTTAACCAGAACGAACTAACAGATTCTACGAATCGATTACTGTATATATTTTATTAGTGATCGATTTGTTATTCCTGTATTTCATATGATACAACCATTCATATGGAATACAAGAATGGCAAATCGATCACTTATAAAATATATACCATATCAATCATATAAAAGTAACACATTTGAAAAACCCGCCTTATCTCAATCGGTTTTACCAACTGTACTTAGTTCGGCCAGTTGCGAGATATGTCGCCACTGTCTAAACGTGGTGCCAACTTTTACTGCAGGTTTGACAACTCTCTTTATTTTTAGTTTCTCTATGGGGTAACCATTGGATAATTTGAGATTTCGAGGCTGGCAACACTGCAATTTTGACAAGTGACACTGTATAGCATATTCTGCATCCCCCAATTTTTTCGTAAATTTTTTAGGAAGCAAACCTTTGTCTATCGTAACTATAATGTTTTTCTAAAAGTGCTCACCAACTAGTGACGAATACATCGCTTTTCGACTGGCTAGTCATGTACCGAACAGACAAGCAATTCATGAAGAACCCAGCAACTGCCGGGTCCCGGATATACGTCGGTTCCCTAGCCAAAACAGTAATCGCTAATGACCTGGAGGAAAAATTCAAACAACACGGAACCATTGTAGGTCTATCTCTGAACAGTGGCTTCGCCTTCATACAGTATGAGAATGAATACGACGCACAAGAAGCAATCAATAAAGAACACAACTCAATGATTTATGGAAGAAGAATCGTGGTTAAACAAGCCATGGATAAGTCAAAACCGGGAATGAACCAGAGCATCGGTCAGCAGAGACCTCCTCCTCCAAGAGGTGGGCCTCCTGGTCCACAGCATAGACCAGGTCCGAATCCTGAAGTCTCCCCAAAACCTAACGCTCCCCCACAACAAAGTCCCCGCCAACAAAGTCCCCACCAACAAGGGCCACCCGGATCTGATCCCAAGATCACACCGGATTCAAAATTCAAGTCGGACAATGAACCGGAATTTGCAGAAGATGCTATGGAAGACGACAGGCCGAATATTCGTCCACCGGGGCCACCTCAACATAACAATGATAATAGAGGGCGAAAAGGTATGGATAAGGGGGGAAGAGGAGGAATACGAGGGAGGTCCAATGAACAAGAAAGGTATGAAGGGAGATTTGAGCCCCCACCGAAGATGGGTTTCAGAGACAGAGATCCATTCTATGGACGGGACAATCGTGATTATCCACCTCCACACAGAGAACCTTATATGCCGCCACCGGTAATTGAGCCTCCACCACCAGTTGTAGAGAAAAATGATTGCGAGATTATTGTTGTATCTAAAGCTCTTACGTAAGTTGACAAAAAATACTCGCATTCGGGAAAGTTCGGTGTGTTCGAAAATGTTGATTGTAGTTTTGAATTTTTTTACTAGAAATTATAAATTAATCTTTAACGTCAACCATCCCATCATAAATTATGAAACAATTTTTTTAACCAAATAAATATAATTTTCAAATAAATGATACCATGAACTATAAAAAAAAAATATCAATAACTAGCTGATACCTGTGACTTTGATCTAATAGAAGTTTGTTTTCCCCATGTTTTTCTTTGTGTTGTTCCATCCAGCTTATGCCTGTGACTTTTCCCGTTATCCCATTAACCTATTTTCCATTAACCTGTTTCTCGTTAACCCGTTTCCCATTATCCTGTTATGCATGTTATAGCAAAATGGATAGCGCGAAAATATTATTGTGTTCAAATATCTGTGTATACTGATTTTCATGGCGATGGTTGAACTGTATAGAAGTTGATACGCTGTAGCGCCATCTAGTGGCGAGTCAAAGTAAAATGGATAGCATATGAAAAAATACTGTTTTTCCTGAAAACTTTTATAGGACCGAAACGAACAAAACAAAAAAAGAATTATAGTTATAGTAGTAGTAGTAGTAATTTTATTTAGCCTTTCGCTATACATTCCAACAATACATATATAATATGTCACTACAAAATTATAATATTACGTTAATATGTTCACTTCTGATAAAATCCTTGACATGATTCTTAAACATATTCAGTGGACTCATCTTCAGTTCGTTTCCTAGTTTATTATATTCCACCACACCTTTGTAGAATACTGAACGCTGCGTCTGTGTTTTCTTTGCTTGCTTCACAACAATATTATCTTTACCTCTAGTATCATAGTCATGAACAGTTTTGAATTTTACTAATATATTTTTTAAATATTGAGGATATGTGTTTATGTTGATCTTGTGGATGAATACCATAACATTGTACTTTATGAATGATTTGACATCCAGCCAGTTCAGGGTGTGTAACATAGATTGAACCGAAGTTCTATAATCACACCGTAATATAACTCTAATGGCTCTATTTTGCATTTTCTGCAATCTCTCTATTTCACTCTGACTTGCCATGTATACAATTGTGGGGCAATAATTGAAATGAGGTAGAATAATTGTGTTATAAATCAACTTCCTAGAATACAATATCAAATATTTACTCACCCTATGCAAAACACCAATTTTTTTAGCTATTTTACCACAAGTATAATCTATGTGTTTATCGAACTTCAGTTTACAATCAACTATTACCCCCAGATATTTAATTTCATCCACAAGTTCAATTTCTTCATTATAAATTTCAAAATTTAAATTGTTTTCTTCGAATTGTGTGCGGACATTGCCGTTTGCTATCAGCATTGCTTTCGTTTTTTTGACATTCAATTTCAATTCATTTACCTCTAACCAATCCTTCAAATTCTCTAAATCCTCATTCATATTATTTACAAGAGTGTCCAGTTGTTTTCCTTCCTTGGATTATGTCCAAAAGGGCAATTCGTCTCGTCGGTGATGCCTAACACAAACTTCGCTCACTTGTCTGGAACACCTAGAAAAGTTGGTGATTTGTCTCTATTTTATAGATATTTTCATGGGCGATGCTCTTCTGAAATATCAACAATCGTTCCTGCTTTGGCAGTCTCTTGAGACTAACCCGTCAAGTTCAGTCATCACACCCTTCGTGGTCACTTTGGAGACCTGCAGAACATCACTTTCCAAAGACTCGTTCATCAAACGAACAGCGAGGCTTTGGAACTCATTGCCTAGGGAGGTGTTCCCCGAGGCATACAACCTCCAGAAATTTAAGAAGAACACCAACTCCTACCTTCTTTCCCTTGGTTCCCACGATGTTCTCTGAACATTACAGGATATCCCTTTTCGTGGGAACCGGAACATAAAAAAAAAATATAAATAATTGTATCATCAGCAAACAAATGATATTTAGAATTTTGAAATATATGCTGAATGTCATTGATTTTAAGTCAAAGATACTCTGCTAAATAATGATGGGTGCTGAAATGTAAACAAAGTCACACTTACTCAAACTTTCGCCACTTACCTCAAAACATTTCCAACATCCACCGATGCTATTTCACGGTAACATATTTTTTACAATTATCCTGCACAGATTCACAACACCCAAATTTTATACGCAATTAAATTATTTACACTTACACTCTAGAACATATGAAATTCATGTACAGTAGAAAACCAGTTTTACCCGAACCCAAATAGACATGCTACAAATATTTTCCAGACCAGATTTATTATTTTTAGGAAGCATAAGAAGGTTGATGGAAGTTTATTTTTTTTAGAGAATATGCAGAGTTCATTGAACAAAAACTGAAGAATATTGGACTTGTAGTTGATCTACTTTTTCCAAATGAAGATGTGCCTATCGGCAAGGTTTTGGCTAACATCTCTAGTAGAGGGTGCTTGTATGCTATTCTCGTTATGCCTATAAATGAAGAACACAGAAGTTTGACGCTGAACATCCTTCATGGTATTGCTCAAGGTGAGAATAACACTACTTGTGGGACGGATCTCAAGTTGTATGAATGACCATCACATGAATATAAACAATTTGAAAATAGGATTATTCTGTTTTTTTTGATAAAATATTGTTTCTGCATTTCAGAACACAGGAATATGCCAATAGATGATGCTATGATACTGTTATCAAGAAATTTTGAATCGTACATGAAGGGTGATCTTGGACCTTCTGAACAATCAGGTCAGATGACACTGCTCGATCGTCATCCAAATCAAATGCAGGTGGGTGAATTTGAATTTTGTTTGTGTTTACTAATTTGAAGATGGAAACAATTCTGCAACTTCATTATTTTTCCTTGTTTTCAAAAGGGGAAAAAATCTTTTAGAGCTTATTGAGATATATTTTGATGTCATAATTTCACAGTGGGGTAAAATAAATGAAGGTTGATAAAAATTGTCATTTTTTCTTTTTAAGTTTAGGCTACACAAAATGTTGCGCTGTATTTTTTTATGAGAAAACTGTGGTAGCCATTTATGTTTAATTTATATAGCTTTTAAATCCCAGTGTCGAAAAATTTCTCGGAGATTTAAAAATAATCATTTTTTTTATTGAGCTTTTTGAAAAACGTATCTACCAAATTTCATCCAAATCTTATGATGGAAATTGTTTTACATGGAGAACAGTACAAATTTGACCTTCATTAATTGCATACTTCTCTCAAAAATATTATTTTAAAAAATAATTGCTAATACACAATATAGCCGAGTAATTTTTACCTTCTTATCATTAGACTGAAGATAAACAGTTTTAAATGGCAGCATTTTTTTTTAATGAGCAATTATATTGATGATAGAGTTTTTATTGGTATTTTTGAGAAAAGTACTACAATCTGAATATATACAGATCTCCATGTTGGATTTTTTTTATATCTAAAATTTTGAGGTATTTTTACAAGCTTTTATTTAGTTTCACAAATCTTGCAAGTTAAATTTGACCCACTTCTAGTGTCAGATTAACTTGAAATTTGGCAGGTGTTCATAGTTCCCGTGACAATGCATTTTGGAATTTTTGTTGGAGAAAAAAACAAAATGGCGGCTTCAAGGTGGCCAACGATATCTGTTTTTATGGTCCGATTCTATTCAAAATTGGTATGTGGGGGTTTTCGGGGTCGGAGATTATGAATTTTTATTCAAAATTCAAAATGGCGGCTCCAAGAAGGCGGACTAGTTTTGTAATTATGGTCCGATTCGATTCAAAATTGGTATGTAAGGATTTTTGGGGTCGAAGATTATGAATTTTTTTATCAAAATTCATGAAATTAAAATGGCGGCTCCAAGATGGCGGACGAGTTTTACCGTTTATTCAAAATTGGTATGTCGGGGTTTGAGATTATGAATTTAGTCTAGATTATTGATTTTTTGTCAGAATTCATAAATTGAAGAGGGCAGCTCCAGGATGGCGGGCAAGTTAATCTTTAGATGGTCTCCTCATTGAAGAACTAGATACCTCAGAACTTACAGGAAAAAGGCCTCATAATAAGGATGGTTTAATAAAAATGCATAGGATAGATCCATATCAGAGACATTTTTTTTTCATGCCTACAGATGCTACAGAAATTAAGCAAATCTTTAAAGAAATTAAAAATACAAACTCTTCCGGTTGGGATGACATGACCATAAAGATATTCTCCAATTTACCAAATTCCGCTCTCACTGCCCTGGCGGAAGCTATAAATGCAAGCTTTACATTGGGAATTTTTCCTGCATGTTTGAAAACAGCTATTGTTATTCCCTTACACAAAGGTGTTGACACCAGCAATCCTGCTAACTTCAGGCCTATTTCTATGCTACCTACCCTCGCGAAAATCATAGAAAAACTTGTTAATAAAAGAATTATGTTGTTTCTAAATAGAAATAATATTATTAGTTCCAGTCAGTTTGGATTTCAAAGCTCAAAAAGTACGGGAGATGCTATGTTCCATCTGTTAGAAGAGGTATATCTACGTCTTAATAATCGAGAAATCGCAGAAGCGTTTTTTTGTGATCTTTCGAAAGCGTTTGATTGTGTGGATCACAAAATCCTGCTGCAAAAGCTAGAAGTATATGGCTTTAGATACGTATCGTTGAGATGGTTCAGATCATACCTATCAGAACGCACTCAAAAAGTCACACTCCATGGCAACATATCACAATCCCAGACAGTAACTCGTGGAGTTCCACAAGGGTCGGTTCTCGGCCCAATTCTCTTCTTGCTATATATCAACGATTTAGCTTGCATTGATATATCTGCAAATATAACTCAATTTGCAGATGACACTACATTATTTTGGCACAGCAATAATGAGATGCAACTGCAGCAAAGGATTAGCCAAGATATAAAAAAAATAAAAGAATGGTGTGATGCTAACCTAACCTAACCTAACCTTTTATCATTCAACATCGCGAAGACTAGCATTATCACACTCAAGTGCTCCTCGCTGGAAATTTACCTAGGTTCTCAACTAATTGAAAACAAGGAGTCTGCAAAATTTTTAGGATTGCAAATAGACAAAAACTTGGTTTTTGCCAATCATATAACTAATCTTTGTAAGAAAGTTTCTTCAGGTTGCTTTGCTGTCAGAGTATCAGCAAATGAATTGGGCACTATGTCGGCCAAAAAGGTGTACTTTGTTCTGATTGATTCCCATTTACGCTATGGTATATGTTTTTGGGGAACATCTTGCCAATATTTATTTGATAGGGTATTTGTACTGCAAAAAAGAGGAGTTAGAAATATGTGTAAGGCAGGATTCAGGGACTCCTGTAGGTCCTTATTAAAAAAACACAATATCCTGACCTTGCCTTGCATTCTTATTTTGGAAATGGTATGCCTAATGCAAAAAAAATACAAAGATGAAATTTCTACTATATCTCGACGTCATACTAGAAATACGTTCAATATAAGTTTAGCAATTCCAATTTCTTCAAAAATTAAGAGATCGTTCATTTACAACGGCAAGAAAATGTTTAATCACTTGTCAAATGAAATTAAAGGTGCAACATGTTCCACAAAATTTAGAAAATCAGTAAAAAAAAATTTGATATCGAAGGCCTATTATTCATTAGACGAATTCTACTCAGATAGGAATATCAGCATAAAATCTTAAATTATTTAAAATTGTGACTATTTATAATATATGTTATATGTTTCTTATGTTAATTAACAATTTTTGTGACTACGTATGTTAATAACGTGATTGTGACGCTATATGTATATTTTTTTCCTATTTACATTGTTATTTATATATTTACATATTTACCTTTAAGTACTCGCTTTGTCAACAAAAAATTATTTTTTCCGACAATAAAGCATATTTTGATTTGATTTAAGGCGTACTTACTAAAAAGCACAAACTAAATTAATTAATAAAAACAAGCAAATGCGCTAAAAAGTAAAAAAATAATTGCTTTGGATGTGTGACGTAGGTTATTCCGTGAGTTATAGATTCAAAAGCTTGTCGCTTTTGTATTCGAACTGACAACTTTGCGTGACAAGCTCTTGACTCACGGGAAAAACCTCGGTGACACATTTGAATAAAAGCTTTTTTATTTTATTGATCTTAGTACACTACAGAATAACATAACATTCCGAAAAATTTCAGATACTCCTTAATCTTCTATCGGAAAACCGCCAGATGTCCAGCGTTCAATACGACAAGTTGATCAAATATCTCCAAGAGAGGAAAGAACTCCAGATGGAATACGAAGTAGCAGAAGGAATAAAACCTGGGGTGGAAGAATCTGATCCCAAACAGGCGGAATTGCAGAGCCGCATCATGAATATTTTGAATAAATCTGAACCTCCTGTGCCCGCATTGGTCACGGCTCCCGAACCGGTGCCCACAAGCGAACCGACGCCCATTCTGAAAGACCCGACGGTACAGAAAGCGTTGGACAGTTTGATGTTGGGCGACATGTTTAAGAGCATCGCTACGTCTGTTTAGGGTGCGAGGAACTGTCTTTTGTTCATAGGTGTCTTCGGTTAAGAATTCAATATTTGTGTAGTAGTTTGACTTTTTCACGAGTTTTTCTGGAAGATGGAAAACGTAGTTCTTAGGGATTTAATGTTGCATCAATATTTACTTTCAAATTAAATGATATGCAGTGTAACTTCAAATTAATGATTCAATTTGAAGAACATTTCTATTCTTTAAATATTTGGCAGTTGCAATTTTTCTAATAAAATCAATGGAACATTAGCAGTGTCTATAGGTATAAAAAAAAATACAATGTAGGTATTTTATTTTTCACGTACCCTAAATACCTAATTTTTATTATGGAGTTGAAGTTGATTGTTAACTTTTTCTGGGATTTTCCACTTGACATTAGAGAAGTTCCACCGAATTATATACTATTTACAGGGTGTGATTTTTATACGAATTTACGTAAGGAGATCTCTGAAACGGTCAGTGATACCAAGGTTAAATTAGGGCAAAGATGTGGAATTACTTGCTGAATGAAACAATGAAAAAAAAAATTACAATATATTTTTCCGTTTTCAATTTTTTTTAGCCGGTCATTGGGGATAAGGAAAGCCCTTTCTCATTTCCACTTTCAAAGACATACAAGATGGAGCATTCTGTTTCAGATGCAATGTTTTATCTTCATTGACGCAACTTTATACCAACTTAACCTTCTCCGTATCTCAAACCATTTCCCTGATCCCCCTACATACACTCAAATCAGAATCACTTGGTAAAAGCTTGAAAAATTATAGACAGAGATACCAAAAAATGCAAAACTTGAGGTAGATTATGGACTTTCTATTTCTCCTTATCAAAAAATAAAATATAAAATGCATTCCATTTTTTTTTTAATTTTTATTGAGTCTCATCGATATTCACCTCTCGGAAAGGCCCTGTATCTATTATAAAATCAAAGATACAAAAAAAACTGAAAGGGGTTGTATTTTTTATGCTTGTATATAATTTTTCAATGCTCTAGTTGAAATATTTCCCAGGAAGTTTGTTTAATTTGCTGCTTGTAAACTTGTGAGTGTGTGTGAGACTATTTTCATTTGTCCACCATTTTGGGAGATCACTAAAATTGCAGATAGTGATTTAGGTTCCACAAATTGCATTTTTATCGAATAAAACATGAATTGTAATGATGTGTCTTGTTTCTTTTCTTTCTAAACCTCTCCCCTTTTTTAATGTTATCTACAGAGTTGAGACAATTAATGAAAAACATGTACTATACTGTACTGCTCAATGCCTCTTCAATTTTCTGCTCCCCTGTTTCTAGCAGGAATAAATTTCGCCAGTACATGTTGATTTTACATTCATCTATTTAAATAAAGTGGAAACTCCAAACATGAAACTAACAGGATACCAGAAATCAAAAGAGATTTTTTGGCCAAACTATAATTTTTGGTACATCAAAATCGATAAATAAAACAATGTTTTAGTCCACATACCTCCTCGCCTTTCTGCTCTCCTAATACAAATTTGCCCAAACTATAATTTTTGGTACATCAAAATCGAGAAATAAAACAATATTTTAGTCCACATACCTCCTCGCCTTTCTGCTCTCCTGATACAAATTTGCCCAAACTATAATTTTTGGTACATCAAAATCGAGAAATAAAACAATGTTTTAGTCCACATACCTCCTCGCTTTTCTGCTCTCCTGATACAAATTTGCCCAAACTATAATTTTTGGTACATCAAAATCGAGAAATAAAACAATATTTTAGTCCACATACCTCCTCGCCTTTCTGCTCTCCTGATACAAATTTGCCCAAACTATAATTTTTGGTACATCAAAATCGATAAATGAAACAATATTTTCGTCCACATACCTCCTCGCTTTCTGCTCCCTTATACAAATTTGCCCAAACTATAGTTTTTGGTACATCAAATTCGATAAATAAAACAATGTTTTAGTCCACATACCTCCTCGCCTTTCTGCTCTCCTAATACAAATTTGCCCAAACTATAATTTTTGGAACATCAAAATCGA